>JAQQPU010018665.1:0-17265 GCA_029168905.1 Artemia sp. Kazakhstan ARC1039
CCCCCCCCGGAGTAGCACCCCCATCTCTACTATCATGCAATATTCAGTATTGTAGGGTGGCAGATAAATCAGGATTATATCAATTTCTCATGATTTATTTTGGGGACGAGAATAAAACTACAATAAAACTTTGCATTGAATTATATTTGTTTTTACATTTTATTTCTTTTGAAAGTATCTGTAGTTCTATTCGTCATGGTTATTCAAGCAAGGTCAGAACCACAAGACCACCGTCATTAAGGCATTAGACCACGGCTTTTCAGTTGGCGATATATCCCTGACGCTCCAAGATATAGATTTGTCAGTTGATTCTAGAAAATATTTCTTTATTATTACATAATTGATTAAATAATCGATAAAATCTGTTATTATCGTTTTATAAAATCGACTGAAGGTAATTTTCGACCAAAAACCTGTATAGGCCTACCTATAGATAGGGATCAAAAATTAAAGTAAAAATATCATAACCACCTTTAGGAGATTTTTTGAAGCATTTCCAAAGTTATAAGCCTTTGAAAACCAATCCATAAATGGGTAGGTTATTTCTTCTTAATAAAAAAAAAACAATATTATTGAAACTACATAGTACAAAATCTTCAAAATATAAGATTTTCAATGTTCAGGATTTGATATAAATTTTCAAAGCTTGATGATTATTTGTCAAAGACAAATAGCAACTTTGTTTTACCCTCCTCATTCCCCAGCTAATAAACAAGATAGCAAATAATCAACCAACACCAAAATTGATTACTATAGAGTGCTGTTTTACTTGTTGAGCAAATAAACAGTGATAAAACCAAAGTTTGACCGGAGTAACTCTTAACATTAGCTATTGATGTGTGAAAGGGTTATTGTTCAGTCAATTTATTGTGACCAGTTATACAGCATGCTGTGCGAAACAACTTTTGTTAGCAACATTGGATTTTTAGATGATTTCTGCAAACTCAAGTGCTACCAAAAGCATAGAATAGCGGATGGTATGGTTGCTATTCTTCTTAGAGTAACATTGGGCTTTGGCATCTTACGAATTATGTTTATTGTAAATATCTTTATTAACAGAGTATTCAGATAGCTAAGACACGAACTTCCCTCTAGTATCAGAATTTCATTCTAAACCCAAGTATGACATTTGTTTCCGTTGCAAATTCAATTTTAACCTATCCTTTCTAACCTTATCCAAACATGTAGGCCATATTATTCCCCATGCTAAAAATTGATTCTGTCACTGTCAATTTAATTTACGAGTAAACCGGTTTTAACAAGATTGACACTAACAGGTATGTAAGCTATACCTAAAATAAGAGTAAAAGGTATCATCTTTGAGGGTCCGTAAAGAGCTTAAAATTGAATTTTCGACGAAAACACATGTCATATTTGGATTCAGGATGGAATTCTGATTCTTAAGGTAAGTTTGTTTCTTAGCTATCTGAATACTCCGTTAATCACGATATTTACCATATTTATTTACTAAATAAATACAAACTTGAAAGGCAAGTCAAAAAGAATTATATCTCCGTTTAGTCATAGCAATGAGATAGACTATTTGATGCTTGAACCGACATGATGATTTTGAATCGCCCTCCTTGCCAGCAAGGCCGTACCCAGGATTTTTTTCGGAGGGGGTTTTACTCAAAAATTTTTTTTTTTTTTTTTTGGGGGGGGGGGGGTGTTGGTTTACACAAAAAACTCAAAAAACACATACAAACTTTGTTTGTATCCATTTTTGTTACGTTTTTACGAGTCAAAGGACATTTCGGGGGGGGGGGGTAAAACCCCACTACCCCCTGCTCTGGGTACAGCCTTGCTTGCCAGTACATTCCCACTGCCTTGTATACAAGAGTTATTCTAAGTATATGTTCTAGTTACTGGGTAGAATTCCGCACGAAAGGAAATGGAGCAAACGATTAACTGATTTTTTTTATCTTAACAAGCAAATAAGACAATTTCTCCCCCCGAATATACAAATCAACCCTACTTCGTCGGCCTCTCCATGTTGATTACTTTCTAATTGTCAGTTATTTCATTAATATCATCGCCAATAGCCTAGCCTAATTTTAGAAATAAAATTTTGATAGTTCCAGCTAGAAATAACACCACATCGACCAAAAAATTGAAGGTCCAATTTTTTGAAGTATAAAATTTATTGTTGGTATGAAGATACGCATAAATACATTTTGGAAGGCACATTTTAATGAGGGGGTTTTTGTTAAAGTAGCAAATTGGGAATTTGAAGAAATTGCTAGAAAATCCATGGACATCATGAAAATCCGGGGGAGAAAGCAATTCCCCCAGGTCCCCTATGCACATGTTCCTTAGTCGCATGAAAGAGATCTGTCATCCAGCTTTTACGGCGAAGGAAACGAGCCCATTGAATAGTTTTGTAGACAGCAGGATCAGGAATGAAAGCAGGAATTTATTTCAAGAGGCCATAGGTGCCCATAAGTGAGGGGGCAGCGGGCGCCCGCCCCCCTGGGCTCAATGATGTTGCCTTACTTTTATATTTTTGTTCTGAGATTTCTATTATACAGCATTAAACGTGCCAATTAGACGAGGTCCCCCCCCCCCCTGGAATCCGGCTTAGGGGGCCCCTGCAAGGGGCCTAAATTTTGAAAAAAAAAAAAACGCAAAAACAGCGATAAGAAAAAAAGCTTACAAGTGGCATGAAAACTGCGGGATTTTGTGCATAAACCTCAAAATCATATGCTTTCAGAGGGTACCAACAATCTTGAGGCCTCCTTGCCTACCTGCTTAAGCAAGATGACCTTGTTGGATATTTATAGTATTGTGGCTTGTTCAGTTGCGCAATTGCTTTATGGAACTTCATCTTTTTTGATGTCTTGAAACTATTCTCTAAGGTTTTGCTTAATTTCGCCAATGATTTTAAATTTTTAATAAATAATGGATTAATTTTCCCTTCAACGAGTCATATCCATTTTATTTAGTCAAACCCTAGATGCTCTTTCTATTTGCTGTTTAAGCTGTCAAAATATTTGCACATCAATGAATAAGGTCTTGCTGTAGACACGCCAACTAATTTAACCAGTTTTCTAGGTCCCTCAAATTGGGTGGAACAATATCCAATAGCTGCAGGCGAAAGGCAATCTCCGATTGACATTACGGCAGATTCTGTTGTCCCAGACCCTGATTTGTCTGACAACCCCTTGAAATGGGACTATCCGAAAACAGCTAAAGTAATTACAAATACAGGCTATGGATGGCGCGTGGATGTAGATGGATTAGGATCTAGTAAGTTCTAATTGATCGTGCTCTAGTAAGCTTTCCTACGGGAGGCAGGGTGGCCAACTTTCTGGACCATGAATATGTTCCCTGAGTATCCAAAAATGTGTCTTTTTTAGCTAAATGTTTCCATCTTGAAATCTTAAAAACTAGAGGTTGTTTTTTTTTATTACCGGTTGTATTATTGCCCAACACGCTTTGTAAACCGGTTTCAAACCGGCCAGTTAACATCAAATATAATGAGAGCGAAAAAAAAAACGTCAGGTGAAACATTCATACAGAATGACTTAGTGTGAAGCTCATCTTAATATCTAAATCCCTTACTTTAGAGAAACTCCTTTACTTACGAGATTTTTGGCAAAACTTGGATGCTCAAAAAAGCGAGAACAAGCACTACTTTGGTGAAAAGTGACACTTTTTTTACCAAAATATATATCCAGTAGGGAGATGTTTCGATTTATAAAATAAATTTACAAAATTTGTCCCTAATTTGCCCTTTTATGTCCCAAATTTCTAAAATGTGCCACTTTTTTGCCCTTTTATGTCATCGTTTCCCAGCACATAGGAATGCGTCCTTTTGACATAAAATATGTACAGTTGACAACCCTGATGGGAGGGGATACGCACCCACAGCCCATGCATGTGGCCACAAAAGAGCTATTATGTGGGTATAATTTATAATTTAAAGATCAAAGGGTAGAACTGTGCTCATCGATTATTGGCCGCAACCGAATCCAGCTCTGTGACTTTGGTGTAGAAAGATCGCTGATCCAGTAAGGAGGATCCTTTTCGAACTTAATTAAAAGAATTGACCTGTATCAGTCGTTCAGGATTTCTTGTAGTTCAAGGGGATATTTTTAACCTCATTTATAGGTGGAAATGTTGGATTGACCTGGATAAATAATCTATTATGGTTGAGATTGAATCCCTACTTCTTTATTAGACTTGACACGGTGATGAGTTTCATTTTTTAAGCAAATTTGAAATTTTTCATTAAAAATGGATAAAATTTAACAATTTCTGCAACGCTACCAAAATATACTTCCCACTTTGGCTTCCGCTAACAAGTTAGCCCCTTCAAACTACGTTGTGTCCATGGGAGGTGGTTAGGGGGTTTGAACCCCTACCCCGAAATGTTTCCCCGACTCGAAAAAACTTTAAAAGAATGAATATAAACAAATTATTGATGCATTTTTAAAGATTTTTGCCCCCCCCCCCGAAGAAAAGTACTGGATTCGTTCTTGATTGTTGCATGTTTAAGAGTTTAAATAACAAAAACAGCTGTTATTTTTACTGAAAAACAATCAGCCACTCACTTTACCAATAGAAATTTTAATGAGCTCTAAGCAGGTAACAAAGGACCATGGGCGCCCATATGGGGGGGGGGGGGGGGGGGGGGGTTGTTGTTGCCCCCCTGGCTGAATGATGCTGCCTTATTTTTATATTTTTGTTCTGGAAGTAGCAATTAGACGAAGTTTGCCCCCTCCCCTGGAATTCAGCTTATGGGCGCCCATGCAAAGGACTACACTCTGATTTGTTGTTGGTTGTTTTCAAAAATATTCGTAATTCACATTTATGTTAGCTGAATTATCGAGGCCGACAGAGTACACACCCCTTGTCCCAATTTTAAAAACGATACTTTTGTTTCCTATTTAGATAAAAAAAACTCCTTTCACACAAGTTTGAAGTCAATTAGATATCATAATCAAACACATTTTTGGACACATTTTTGCATACCAAATTTTAGCAGGAAATTTGTATCAATGGAAATTCTAGGAGATGTAATGCTCCATTTGATTTTTAGTTATAATCTTCCTAGGAAGGGGTCATTCATCCAAACTACAGTTCATTCGGGGAAAAAAAGCTTAAAATAATTTCTCGATTAATCCCAATCAATTCAACTAATATAAATTTTGTATACAATTCTCCTGATTTGAAGTATCTTACTTTTCTTATTCGATAGATTCTTAGGCTAGAATTCTAATGATATATTCTTTTCAAAGAAAACTTCACAAAAGGAGACCACGCCCAAGCTAAGGGGTCTTTCGTCCCCACCCCATAGATCCGTCACTGAATGGGCCTCTTAATCATTTTTCTATATGTTGCCTTTGCATAGCTAATGGCAGTCAGTGTTGGTACTGTCCTGTCTTGCGCCCGGAACAAAATATCGATTAGCGCTCCTCCTCCCTGTCTCGCAAAAATTTTCAGGTCAAATTTTAACAATTTTTTCCATTAATTTTTTTTCATTTATTAACACAATTTTTTTTATTACTTAAATCTGACTTTTCTTACTTTACCCTCCGTAAATTTGTTAATTATTTCCCATGGATTATCTTGTTAGGAATGATGATGATGATATGGGAAAAATAAAATTTTTTGATTCAAATTGCTTATACTTGCTGCCAACTGCATCTTCCACTTTATTTTAATATTAAATAAAAAACGAGTTTTTTTAACTGAAAGTTAAGAGCGACAATAAAACTTGAAACGAACTGAAATTACTACGTATATGAGGGAATTTCCCCCTTCTCAACACCTCGCTCTTCACGCTAAAGTCTGAAGATTCTCTACACGATTGGATTTTGGTTAAAAATTTACCCCGGGCAATTACCCTTGACATCTCCACACGTAAAATTGAGTTGGCAAAGAGAAAGTAAGACAAATAAAAAAAAATTGTATAGGAATTCTGGCAAATTCCCCCAGTTTAAAATATCTCCTGAAAAGTTCACCCCCCCCTCAGATACTTCACTCTCCATGGCAAATTATACTCGTGGAAAATCCCCCTACCCCAGCAAAAAATTCACTCCCTCTACCGAAAAATGTATGCCCAATTCCCAACATCAAATACTATTGGTAAACAATGGGAAAACATTATAATTTAAAGACCTTTCCCCGGGGACTGTGGGGTCATGTTGTCTCCAAAGCATAGTTATTGTACCTTTCAACCATGCTGAACAAAATGGCTGTCTCAAAACTTCGATCAGAGGATTCTAGGGGAAAACGGGTGTGGGAGGGGGGTTAGTTGCCTTTTAATATTTTTGGTCACTTAAACACGGCACTAGAACTTTTAATTTCCACTTTAAAAAGCCGTTTTCTGATGTTCTAGGACCATTGGTTCAATAAGATGACCCCGGGGAAAAAAAAATAAAATAACCATGCATCCACGATCTTTCTTCAGGCAAAAAATAAAATTCCATATTTTTGCAGGATGGGTCTTGAAACCTCTACAGTACGGTTATATGATATGCTGAAACTCATGGTGCGATTTTGATTAAGATTCTTTGACTTTTAGGGAGTGTGCCACCCCCTTTCGAAAACCATGCAATTTTTTTCAGGTTTGTAGTTTTTGATGGGCAACACTAAACTTAATGAATCTTATATACTTGTAATTAAACAGTTCGTGGTAACGAACGGTAAGTAAGGAGCGACCCAGCTCAATAGTAACCGAAACTCTAAAAAACGGTGTGATACCAGTAGATACATCAGAAAAATCAGATTTTTATGCTGATTTCAAATATATAAGTTTCATCAAGTTTAGTCTTACCCATTAAAAGTTATTCGCCTGAGAAAATGTGACTTATTTCCGAAAAAAGGAGGAAACACCCTCTAAAAGTCATAGAACTTTAATGAAAATCAGACCATCGGATTCAGCATATCAGAGAACCCTACTGTAGAAGTTTCAAGCTCCTATCCGCAAAAATGTGGAATTTTGTGTTTTTTGTCAGAAGAAAGATCAGGGATGCGTGTTTATTTGTTTTTTTTTATTTCCCCAGGGGTGATCGTATCGATCCAGTAGTCCTATAATATCGTAAGAGGGTTCATTTGAACGGAAACTAAAAGTTCTAGTGCCCTTTTTAAGTGACCAAAAAAATTGGAGGGCAACTTGGCCCCCTCCCACGCTCATTTTTTTCTCGAAGTCACCCAATAAAAATTTAATAGCCATTTTGTTCAGCATAGTCGAAAATTTAATAAATATGTCTTTTAGGATGACTTAATCCCCCACAGTTCCCAGGGGAAGGGCTGCAAGCTATGAACTTTGCCCATTCTTTACATATTGTATTGGTTATTGGGAAGTATACAGACGTTTTTGGAAAGGATTTCTTCTGATGGGGGGGGACTAGAGGAGGGGGCTACTCGAGAGAATATTGCCGTGGAGGACGTTTCCTTGGGTTAAGGGAAATTTCTATGAAGGGGGCGCCGTATTTCCAAGCATTATTTAAAAAACGATCAGAAATTAAATTAAAAAAAAAAGTTTTTTCAACTGAAAGTAAGAAGCAACATTAGAACGTAAAACGAACAGAAATTATTACATTTATGAGGGGGTTCGCCCTCAAGTCAATACCTCGCTCTTTACGCTACAGTTTTTTTTTAGTGCTTTCAAAAGAGCTATCTATTCTAATTAAACGGCCAATGTGATTCAGGGGTTTGTGATTTAAACAAAATTTTCACTTTTAACGTAAAGAGCGTGGTATTGACTAAGGGGAGAACCCCCTCATATACGTAATAACATATACGTAATAAAAAAAAACGTTAAAAAAAACAAGCGAACGGCTCAATAGTAATCGAAACTTTTAAAAACGGAATTTTGATGTCAATAAATGTATCAAAAGAATGAGCTTATAATGCTGATTCTAAATATATAAATTTTATTAAGTTTAGTATTACTTATCAAAGGCTACGAGCCTGAGAAAATTTACCTGATTTTGAAAGAGGGCAAAACATCCCCTACAAGTGAAAGAATTTTAATGAAAATCACACCGTCAGATTCAGCGTATCAGAAAACCCTATTACATAGGTTTCAAGCTCATATCTGCTAAAATCTGCAACTTTGTATTTTTTGCCAGAAGAAAAATATACGAATATAGAAGTTCGTTACGTAAGTTAATTTTTAAATTACGTCAGAACCAATTTAGAGACAGCCATTTAGCAAAAGAAAAGTAAAATTTTTATGAAAATTTTGTTTACTTATTCAATGACGGTGAGCTAAAATAAAAGCTGCTTTAACTAAAAAAACGATCAAAAATTAAATAAAAAACATGTTTTTTAAACTGAAAGTAAGGAGCGACATTAAAACTTAAAACGATTAGAAATTATTCCCTATATAAAAGGGGCTGTCGCCTCCTCAACGCCTCGCTCTTTACGCTAAAGTTTGACTTTCTCACAACTCTATTTTTGTTAAACAATAAAAAAAACTTTAGCGTAAAGAGCGAGGCGTTGAGGAGGGGACAGCCCCTTTCATATACAGAATAATTTCTGTTCGTTTTAAGTTTTAATGTCGCTCCTTACTTTCAGTTTAAAAAATTTGTTTTTTTAATTTAATTTTCAGCATAATAAGCCGGTTCTCTTTACATATCTATTGCTATCATAATTCTGTTTTCAGAGTTTCGGTTATTATTGAGCCGCGTCGCTCCTTACTTACAGTTACTGTGGACTTTTACCACTAACCGTTACCACGAAGTGTTTGAAAAAAGAAAGTTTTTTAAATTACTAAATGACTATAACCGTTAGATTATTTATTCGAAATTTGACATCCCTAAAATTTCTGCGCCCGGGGCAAGTGCCCCCCTGTCCTTCCATAAAGCGCCCCTGAATAGAAGTAAAATAGTTTATGGAAGTAAATTTATTTAAACTTATTGTAATTGGAAGTAAATTTATTCTTTCACATTTGGACCACTAAACTTTTTCAGAACAATAAAAGATCTTCAAACAATAGCAACCTTGGGACAGTTGTTTTGACTTGAGAAATGGCAAGATATTTATAGCTGCATTTAAATGAAGGCTATTAGCTCAAAACCTTTTGTTGAATATGCATAATGTCACGGAGTTTTTCATTGCTACAGCAGTTTTTTTTTACGATTGACTCAAGTTAATTCAGCAGACTTTAATAGATTAATGTAGAAAACACCGTTTTTATTTGATTATTCTTTATAATTCAGAAACAGGCTCGGGTGTCGGACTTCACTTTGGGCGGAGGGTGAGCTCAAAAATCACAAAAATCTGTGGCCGAGGAAAATAATTCCTAATGGGCCTTTGAGGGATGTCTAGCCTTTGTGTGCCGCAAAAATAATTCATTGCATGAATTATTTGCAATTTGCAATTCTTGACCAATTATAAAATAGTGACCAAAAATATGTTGTTTTTTTTTTTCATATTTATGAATATGTTCAATCTGGAAAGTCTTTTTCCTTTATTTATTGTTATATTTTCTTTTTGATAATTTTCGACCTTTTCCACTGTTTTTTTGGATTACTTATGAACAAGTTGGAATACTTTGTTGACTAATATTGTTTGTTTTTTATTATCCGATTTACTTGCCTCGAAGAAATTTTTAGCTTTAGGTTTCTGTGTCAATTTATTCATTAAATACTAATGATTTTTTTCACATTTTGCAAGAGTAGTCTAATTAAACGGTTTTAATTAACAACCATGGGCTATTCTCCGTCTGTATCAAGAGGTGAAGATGTAGACACTGTACAATATTTCCTATTATATTGGTCGAGACTTAGAGAACAAGGTGTAGAACAAGGTGTATTATAAAACGATGAACTTTCAGTATGAATAGTAAGCAACCACGATTCCTTTTCTGATTTCGCAACAGGTATGGTCGCAAAACATATTTTCATAAAGTACCAGGGACAGTGAAAATGATTTCTGATTGTTTGAATTGGTCAATTTTAAAAATGCAAAATCATATACATTTTGACAAATCACGAAACATCAAAAATTCAAGTTTTAATGAGGAAGACGTCCAAATGCAGTTTTGAAGTTTTTAGTAAAGGCTTCAGAAAAAGAAACTGTTGAGGTAGGACAACAAACTGTAAGAAACATATATGGAAAAAACGAAACAATTAAGTAATACTGTAAAAATACAAATGTTCAAATTCATACGATGTTTGAATAAAAATGCAAAGTGCGTATGCAGTTTCGTTGAAGGAAGGGATAGGGTGACAATAGGAAGGGACAGGCTACAAGAAATAACATGAAAAAAAAAACTTCAAAGACCCAAAGATAGGGCCAAATAAAAAATAGTGAGAGAAAAATCAGAAAAAATAAGCAAAAAGTAAGTGGTATCACACAGCTTAAGAAAGTTTAGATTCCCTTTGAAGGTTTCGTTGTCTTTAATTTTCAAACTTACAGGGTGAAAAACTTTGGTAAATCTAACTACTTAATTTTCCCTAATCATTTTCGATGTTCAAAGTAATGCAGGTGCCATATGTTTTTTTTTTTTTTTTTTTTTTTTTGCTATCCTTATTATTTCAATAGTTTTACTAGAGAAAACATATTATTAGAAAATTTTAATTGACACTACATAGTTAAAATTTGTATTTACATCGCATAACTATGCATAGGGGTTTTCTTATTTCATGTATATTCTGTTGACTATCTAGTTGTAGCTGTCTCTGAAAACGATAACTACTTATAGACTGTCGTTTAGCTATAATGCATCACTAACATATTCATTATTATTACTATTATTTTTATTGTTACAACTATTTATATATTACTGCGAGTTTTATAATTTCCTGCTATTACTATAGTTTCATTACAACGAATCAGATTTATTAGCCAAGGTTTTGGTTTCAAATGTTTTACCGTAGTCTAGAAAGCTTTATAAGATAGTTTATTTTTCTATTTTTAAAATGACATCAATGAAGATTTAACTTTCATATACACATGCAAAATTAACTTATGTTCGACAGTCTTCATTAGAATTGATTGAAGAGAATTTGAGAAATTCTTATTAATTCTCTAATAAATTTTTAAATAGATGTGAAAAATAATATAAATATATATATATAAATAATAATTAAACATTTGAAATTTAATAAATACAAACCATAATAGATGTAAAGGATAATCAAACATATAAAATATAATAGATATAGAACATAAACATAATAAAAGTAAATTATAAATGTAAATAAACAATAAAATAAATACTGGAATAAAATTAAGAATATTAGAAAGATAGTATAAATATTTTTAAACAAATAAAGGTCAATTATTTGTAATCTGAAACTATCATGATGTTTTCAACTTGGTGGTTTTATGTAAAATACACCACTTTACTACACATCAAGTCAAAACTTATTATATAGTAAATCATCATTTAGATCCAATATCAAACAGTTCAACTTATCAGTAAAAAAAGGGGGAAAATCAAATCATTGATATATTACTAAACCTTCCACCCATGAATTTCTGTCTAAGTTGTAAAATCAAAGCCTAACTACTATGATTATCTTGGTCGTAAGCAGATAAAGTAGTTATTTGGTATCTATCCTGTCGCGTCAGTAGCAATCAGCAGTCCAAACTACAGAACATCTATAGATTCCAATGGAAACACGCAAATGATCGTTTTAAAGGATTGATAAGGATGAAATTTATTTTCACATGGAGACATGATAATAAAAAAATAAATTTGAATATAAAAATGATTGTTTGTTACGATTAGCGTGTTTACGTTCGAAATCATAATAAGTTAATTTTGGGAATCTTACTGAAGCTTTGCATCAAACAGTTTGTAGTAATGAACTGTAAGTAAGCAGTGACTCAGCTCAATTGTAACCGAAACTCTAGAAAACTGAATTTTAATATCAATAGATACATCAAAAGAAACGGCTTATTATGCTGATTCCAAATATATGAGGTTCATTAAGGTTTAGTGTTACTCATCAAAAGTTACGAGCCTGAGAAAATTTGTCTAATTTTCAAAAAAGGGGGAAGCACCCCCTAAAATTCAAAGAATCTTAATGAAAATCACACCGTCAGATTCGACGTATCAGAAAACCCTACTATAGAAGTTTTCAAGCTCCTATATACAAAATGTGGAATTTTGCATCTTCTGCCATAAGAAAGATCATGGATGCGTGGTTATTTGTTGTGGTTTTTTTCTGTGTTTTCCCAGGGTTGAATGTATCAACTAATGGTCCTAGAAAACCGGAAGAGGGTGCATTTGAACGGAAATCAAAAGCTCTAGAGCCCTGTTTAAGTGACCAATAAGGTTGGATGGCAACTAGCCCCCCTCCCACGCCTTTTTTCCCCTGAGTTGTCCGATCAAAATTTTTAGATAGTCATTTTATTCAACATAGTTGAAAGATATATCACCCATCCCCTTAGGAATAACTTAGCCCACCATAGCCCATGGGGAAAGGTCATTAAGTTATTAAATTTGCCCACTGTTTGCGTATAGTATTTGCAATTGATAAGTATGCAAGCATTCTTCTTCTTCTTTTTTTTTAGGGGGGGGGGGTGACCAATAAGGTTGGATGGTATGGGGAGGGAAATTTCTGGGGTGAATTTTCCATGGGAAATTTTACACTGAGGGAGAGGTGAATTTGACAGAAATCCTATACAAAATTCTTTTTATTTGTCTTACTTTCTCTTTGCCAGCTGAATTTTGCACGTGGATGTGTTCCGGGGGAATTGTCTGGGATAAATTTTCAGCGGGTATGGATTTCCGGGAAAAAGAAAAATTAAGTAAGGGGGATTTCCGGAGTAATCGAAAAAATGATCAGAAATTAAAGTTTCTTTCAAAAGAAAGTATGCTAAGGAGAATTTTTTAGGCTGAACCGTCCGCAATAAATTCTATGGAGCGGGGAGGATTTTCAGCATGGATGGAATTGTCCAGAGTGAATTTTACGAGGAGGGGTGGATTTTAAGTGGGAGGAACTTTCCACGGAGGATTTTCACTTGAGGGGAAGCAATTTTCCATGTAGGGTGAACCAGATTTACCGGCATTATTTGAAAACGATCAGAAATTAAATAAAAAAAAAAATAAGTTCTTTCAACTGAAAGTAAGGAACAAATTTAGAACTCCAAAAGAACAGAAATTATTCCGAATATGAAGGGGTTGACCCCCTCCTCAACACCTTGCTCTTTACTCGAAAGTTTGATTGTTCGTCCCAATTTTTTTACGAACGACTCCTGAAACACAAGGGCCATTTAATTAGAATAGAAAGCTTTTCTAAAAGGGCCAAAAACTATTCTTTTCTTGGTTTGTCGTGATAAACTTTCTGCTAGTAAACTTAGATGCCATGTTGATTCAACCTGCATAAGCAACTTGAGCCATACTGATGACCTTGTTATATTGGCTGCATGTCCTAATACTCTTAGTATGTTACTTAAGATCTTTGAAAGTTTCTGTGCTTATCGTGTCATTTTGAATAAATTGTCTAAGACTGAATTTGTATGCTTTCGCCTACAGTACTCTTTGATACCACTGATTTGCCTATTTGACCGTGGGATCTGGTATCTGTGAAGCAGTTCCGTTACCTACGGTTCATCTTCAATGAGCAAGCATCACATTCGCCATTATTTGAAGTCAGCGTACATCTGAGGAAATCTACTCTTCAGCCAGTTATGTAATTTCTCAGCTGATGTTAAAAACTTCCTTTTTTAGCTTACTGCACCAATATTTTCAGGTCATTTCTTGCTTGTTGTCATACTGTTGTTAGTTTACGTAAAATCAAAGTAGCGTGCAATTATCCCCTACTTTCTTTCCACAAACTACATCGTTATGTCCTACTGTCCTAACAACGTTATATCCCAACACCGCATGTAAGTCTGTGAAGCAGTCTATTTGTGGGATTCCCCTGTGAAGCAGCCTATTTGACTATGTGATCTGGTATCTGTGAAGCAGTTCTGTTATATAGGGTTCATCTTCAATGAGCAATCGTTTGATGATATTCACATTCGCCATTCTTTGAAGTCAGTGTACATCTGAGGAAATCTACTCCTCAGCCAGTTTTGTAATTTCTCAGCTGAGGTTAAAAACTTCCTTTTTTAGCTTACTCCACCAATATTTTCTGGTTATTTTTTGCTTGTTGTCACACTTTTGTTAGTTTACGTAAAATCAAAGTGACATGGAATGAACCCCTACGGGCCCTACGTTCTCTCCAAAAACTACCTGGTAATGTCCTACTGTCCTAACAACGTTATATCCTCCTATCCTAACAACGTTATGTCCTAATGTCCTAACAACGTTGTGTCCTAACACCACATGTTAGTCCTACTTAGTAGTGCTGACTTTAGTTTGTCTACGATTACAAACTTCACGTATCTTCTAACTTTTCGATACGTGACGGTCTTTTGGCATTATATATTTTTTGATTGTTGCGTATATTGTGCTTTTTTTTAATCCCTCTTGTATCCCTGGCCATGAAGCTTTTCGAGGGGAATAAGGATATTGTATTTCCATTTTGTATTTATTGGTGAATAAAAGTCTGAACTCTGATAATGAGTTAGTTGAGGTGCCTCTCTTTTGGGCTTTTCATTGCCAATATTGCTAAAGCTGTGGGGACCTCATGACTCCCGTGAGGCTGTTTTCTGGCATTTTTCTTGTTCGTGTTATAATTTTATTATTATCATTATTATTTATTATTTTATTCGTTTCTTTTGTCTGTTATATCTTCAGTATTACTCTTTATAGTCCTTTGGCTGGGATAAAAATTGCTGGATTTATTTCAATTGAACTACAACTATCCGTGCAATGCAGGTGCTGAAGGGTAGCAAGACCCATTGTAAGAAATGGCAGCCTTTAAAAGAAAATGGTAGCTTTTAAAAGTCGAGGCATAGTTACAAAACATTGAATGTAAGGACGAAAGTGGAAGAAAGAGCAGCCATTCTCCATCAAGGAGGCACACATGTGCCTCTTTAAAGAGGTGACCCACCACAATGTTAAGCGATTTCCGGTCCTAGCGGTCGCAGAGAGATAGCGGGGATCGCATTTTGTAGCCTAATCTCAAACTAAGAAACAGGCAAGATTTCACCCCCCTCCGACTTTATCTTAATGGAGGAAAGTGAGCCGGAAGTTTCAACCCTCCCACCACAGCCCCCCTTTAACGTTGTTCGATCGGGATGAAATTTAGAGGATAAGCTTTCCTAGGGCCTGGAAGCTTATCTTCAGAATTTCAGCTCAATCCGATCACTCCTTCCCTGTTTTCCAAAAACCTAATATAGCCACTTAAAGTTCATCAAGTTATTTTTTTATTAGCCACGCCTACAGGCCACAGTTGGCAACGGATCCGGGTGAATGAGGACTCATTCGAAACGGAATTTGACCTATTAGGGCCTTTTGATGTTTTCAGACCGAAAAAATTATCCCCCGAATTTACATTTACGAAAAATCTTGTTTTCCCATAAGAGCCCATGTTAATTTGTGAAATTCCTAAAAGCATAGTATTTCGTTATTAAATTAGATCAAAATAGTCCTCTTAACCTGACAAGACCGAATGCAAGCTTCCAAAAATTCCAGCTCTTTCCCAGAAGTTTTTTTCTTGTCGAAAAACGAAAATCTTACTTTGTATTTGCTTGCGTCGAAAATAGACTGCAGAGACTAAAAATGATTTAACAAGAGCCTCTGATAGTACAGCGGTCACTATTCCTGTCTGTCATGCGGAAGACCCGGGTTCGATTTTCCGTCAGAGTAAATTTCTTATATATTGAATTTAAAGTAGTATCTCCTAAATTTAAAGTTTAAAAAATAAACTCAGTTTCTTTTTTCAATCCAATCTATTAAATCCTTCGGCTCAACAGGCGTCTCCAGCAGAATATCACAATCGGCCTTCAGCTTACAGGTAAGTCTCCACTGCTTTGATAACATGCCGTATACCCGCATTCTCGAAGAAAAAGTTGAAAAAAGAAAATCTTACTGTGCATTTGATTTGAGTATTCAGGAATTTAAAGCCTTAACACAACAATCTTCAAAAGCGTGGGGTTTGGGGGGCGGCAGCCCCCCAACTTTAACTCCTGTCACGATCAGCTAACAGTTAGTCAAGCAATAATAAGTAATAAACTGTACAAAAACGTGCAGAAATTATTTGAAAAAAACTACGTTTTCTAAAAAGTTAAAGAGGCTAAGTCACAAGTTCGAACCTTAAAACGTACAGGGATTAGAAGGTACAGTTGGGGGGCTGCCACCCCCCAAAACCCCCGCTTTTGCAGCCTCTTTTGTTAAGATTTTTAATTTGGGGGTCTGCCGCCCCCCTCAACCCCACTTTTTCCCTTCCAAAGAAATGCTTTGCAACACGAACGAAGTCTGCTTGAATAATTTTACTGTAAGAACATCCTATTGCATCTCTTTGATTAGAAACAGTACTGAGCCTGTTTGCTGGATTTTTTACAGGAGATTTTTCCCTAACCGATAACAAGCTATAATGTGATGAACTTAACAATTATGAACAGAAAAAACAGGGAACAGAAGAAGGGCTCAGCATAAACAAGCAGTTTAGGTTCATGTAGGTTCAAGTTCATCTATTTTTCCATCATACATAATCACACTGAATACACAACTATACCTGGCACAGAGACAAGTTTGTAGTTATAACTGTAACAGACTGAGTTGTCATTGCCAAATTCTCTGAAGATTAAAAAAAAAATGCCATTGAAACAGTTTCATTCGTGTTGGTACGACCGACTGATTGCAGGCTACAGGACTTAAAAAATCTTAAAAAAAGAGGCTGCAAAAGCGGAGGGTTTGGGGGGAGGGTGGCAGCCCCCAACTGTACCTCCTCATCCCTGAACGTTTTAAGGTTCAAACTTGTGACTCAGCCTCTTTAACTCTTTAGAAAACGTAGTTTTTTTTTCAAATAATTCTAAATAGGTCACTCTTTATTTTTATTAGAAAATGTGTGTTTTTATTAAGCACTTTTAAATAGAAAAATAGTTCAAGTTTACTTCAGTTGTGAGACCTTTGTTGACATTTGAATAATGATTTTCGTACAATAACTCTACATGTGTTCAAAATTTATTCTTGACTTCATCAAGTAAAATAATTCAAGCTAAAATACATTATGCTTCATATTAAGGCTTAAGGAGCATCAAGAGAGGAACAATTTCCTCCCGAGTGACTGCATATTGGATCCAAAATTATCTGTTTTCCTTGTGTTCACTCCATAAGAAAATAACAGAATTCAATTATAATAGAATTAAATTAGAATTATAATAAGAATTGACCCTAAAACGTACCTCATCGACGTCTCTAGGGACAAATTTGTTAAGTGATATTTGTAATATTTGCCAGTTTTT
>JAQQPU010018667.1:0-10961 GCA_029168905.1 Artemia sp. Kazakhstan ARC1039
AATCCGGGTTGCAGCGGTAGCTAGCAACCTAGTAAGAGACGATCACGTCCAATGTTAAGAAATATAAAAACCCATAGTTCTTAAAAAAAGAGTCAGATCAAAACAAAAAGTACACCATTAGAACCGCCTTGTCCGAAACCCCTGCATAGTAAAATTTCTGTCCCTTGGCTTGAACAGCAAGGGAAATATATTGGCTTGAAAATCAAGAAAAGTGGCAGCTACTACAACATTCTGCCTAAACGGGATATTTTTTTCTTTTTTTTTCTTTTTTTTTTCTTTTTTTGTATCCAGAGATAGCTTGGCACTGGAACATCGTAGAGGGTTGTTCAATAGCTCATTTTAAAGGAAATTAATTGGGTTAAAAATCTATAGTAACTAAAATAAATTATTTCTAAAAGAGAATAAATTTTTCCACCAAAAACTGCATTTTGATGTCTTTTCACACTGCAGTCTTTCAAACATAATCGTATACCAGCGGTAAGAATTGAACCCACGCCTCTGAAGAGACTGGTTTCTAACACCAGTGCCTTGGACCACTCGGCCAGGCTGCCTCTCATAAATAAATATATATGTGAATTTGGGTTGCAGCAGTAGCTAGCAACCTAGTAAGAGACGATCAGTCCAATGCTAAGAAATATAAAAACCCAAAACTCCTAAAAATAGAGTCAGATCAAAACAAAAGTACATCATTAGAAATACCTTGTCTGAAACCCTACTAGATAAATAATGAACGTCATCATAGTTTTATATTAGATTATAATAAAGAACGACCTCTTGCCTATACTAAATTATATAGGCCACTTAACTATAGTATAGGTTAGTAAATTTACATTAAAAGACGATCACTGAAATAACAAACCATTCCATACATTGGACTTGCTTGGCACTGGAACATTGTAGAGAGTTGTTCAATGGCTAATTTTTAACATCCGGGTTGCAGCGGTAGCTAGCAACCTAGTAAGAGACGATCACGTCCAATGTTAAGAAATATAAAAACCCATAGTTCTTAAAAAAAGAGTCAGATCAAAACAAAAAGTACACCATTAGAACCGCCTTGTCCGAAACCCCTGCATAGTAAAATTTCTGTCCCTTGGCTTGAACAGCAAGGGAAATATATTGGCTTGAAAATCAAGAAAAGTGGCAGCTACTACAACATGCTGCCTAAACGGGATATTTTTTTCCTTTTTTTTTCTTTTTTTTTTCTTTTTTCTTTTCCACAGATAGCTTGGCACTGGAACATCGTAAAGGGTTGTTCAATAGCGCATTTTAAAGGAAATTAATTGGGTTAAAAATCTATAGTAACTAAAATAAATTATTTCTAAAATTACAATAAAGAACGATCTCTCAAACATAGTAACTGATATATGGTGGTTCCAGGGGTAGTTACTTGAGGTTCGTCTCTTACTATTTCAAAGAAGAAAAAGCCGTAGGCTTTTTCCTGTTTGTATCCGGGTTGCAGCGGTAGCTAGCAACCTAGTAAGAGACGATCACGTCTAATGTTAAGAAATATAAAAATATACAAACAGAGAAAGACAAACACTTTAGACATACAAACCAACAAAGACAGACACTTCAGACATATAAACCAACAAAGACAAACACTTCAGACATACAATTACAATAAAGAACGATCTCTTGCCCATAGTAACTGATATATGGTGGTTCCAGGGATAGCTGCAAGCTAGCCAGATTACAGCGGTAACCGAGTTTCAGTGGTAGCTGTAACCCGGAGTCTCTTTCCTAGTTTATGACTCAAACAAGTTTACATTAAAAGATTTTACAATAAAGAACGACACCTAGCCCATTTTAACTGAAACATAAATAGGGATCCGGGTTGCAGCGGTAGCTAGCAACCTAGTAAGAGACGATCACGTCCAATGTTAAGATATATAAAAACCCATAACTCCTAAGAAAAAGGTCAGATTAAAACAAAAAGTACACCATTAGAACCGCCATGTCTGAAACCCCTGTATAGGAAACTATCTGTCACTTGGGTTGAACAGCAAGGGAAATACATTGGCATGAAAATCAAGAAAATTGACTTTAACCACGTTATTCTCCACAAACGGCATATTTTTTTCTTTCTCTTTTTTTTATTTTCCACAGATAGCTTGGCACTGGAACATAGTAGAGGGTTGTTAAATGGCTCATTTTAAAGGAAATTAATTGTGTTAAAAATCCTTTGTAACTAAAATAAATTATTTCTAAAAGAGAATAAATTTTAACACTAAAAACTGCATTTTTTATGTCTTTTCATACTACAGTCTTTTCAAAGATATTTGATTTTTGTACATAAATCATAATCGTATATACCAGCTGTAAGATTTGAACCCACGCCTCCGAAGAGACTGGTGGCTAACACCAGCGCCTTTGACCACTCGGCCACGCTGCCTCTCATAACTATATATATGTGAATCTGGGTTGCAGCAGTAGCTAGCAGCCTATTCAGAGACGATCAGTCCAATGCTAAGAAATATAAAAACCCAGAACTCCTAAAAATAGAGTCAGATCAAAACAAAAGTACATCATTAGAACCACCTTGTCTGAAACCCTACTAGATAAATAATGAATGTCGTCATAGTTTTATTAGAGCTGTAACGTGAATAGAAAAACACGAAATTATTTTGTTGTTTTTTCTGAAGACGTTATGAAATAATATCATTACGCCATGACGTCATGAAATATCATTACGCCATGACGTCATAATTACTATATAGTCAGCGACAAAGATGTAAATGGTCTCATTCATGATTACATAATATTTAAATTAAAGCAAGCTACACGCAAGTTAAAAAAACAGTGCTACACAAAAAACAAAAATAGCATCTTGAAAAGAGAAAAGCAAAGGTATTGATTAAAGATTATCGAAACAAACATAAGAAAAAAATTGCAACAAGAATAATGGGTAGATACTGGGGTGACAAAAGCTATAATGAAAAAATTAAATTCTCTGCGAGGTTATACCGAAGAATGCATTAGGACAAAGGGAAAAATTACATTCAGAAATACAAGAAGATGGCAAAAATGCAGGCTGATCTTCGTAAATTGAGAAACATTTTACGCATGTTTAACCAGGATCACAAAAAGCATTCAAAATTACAGATTAAAATTCTCTTTGAAAGAGCGGACAAAATTTCAATTACGCCATGACGTCATGAAATATCATTACGCCATGACGTCAGTATAAATCTATTTGATTTTTGTACATAAATCATAATCGTATATACCAGCGGTAAGATTTGAACCCACGCCTCCGAAGAGACTGGTGGCTAACACCAGCGCCTTTGACCACTCGGCCACGCTGCCTCTCATAACTAAAACCCAAAACTCCTAAAAATAGAGTCAGATCAAAACAAAAGTACATCATTAGAACCACCTTGTCTGAAACTCTACTAGATAAATAATGAATGTCGTCATAGTTTTATTAGAGCTATGACGTGAATAGAAAAACACGACATTATGTTGTTGTTTTTTCTGAAGACGTCATGAAATAATATCATTACGCCATGACGTCATGAAATTTAATTACGCCATGACGTCATAATTACTGTATAGTCAGCGACAAAGATGTAAATGATCTCATTCATGATTACATAACGGTTAAATTAAAGCAAGCTACACGCAAGTTAAAAAAACAGTACTACACAAAAAACAAAAATAGCGTCTTGAAAAGAGAAAAGCAAAGGTATTCAACCGACCAGGCGTATCGAGAAGTAAAAATTGAGAGAGCCAAACAAAACATCAAGGAGCGTTATCACAATGATGAAGTTTATAGAGAGTCAAAAATTCAGCAAGCTAGAGAAAAGATCAAGGAGCGTTATCACAATGATGAAGTTTATAGAGAGGCAACAATTCAGCAAGCTAGAGAAAAGATCAAGGAGCGTTATCACAATAATGAAGATTACCGAATCAAATATAAGAAAAAAAAGCAAAGGTATTCAACCGACCAGGTGTATCGAGAAGTAAAAATTGAGACAGCCAAACAAAAGAGCAGGGAACAGTATGATAATGATAAAGATTATCGAAACAAACATAAGAAAAAAATTGCTACTAGAATAATGGGTAATGGCTGGGGTAACAAAAGCTATAATGAAAAAATTAAATTCTCTGCGAGGTTGTACCGAAGAACGCATAAGGACAAAGGGAAAAATTACATTCAGCAATACAAGAAGATGGCAAAAATGCAGGCTGATCTTCGTAAATTGAGAAACATTTTACGCATGTTTAACCAGGATCACAAAAAGCATTCAAAATTACAGATTAAAATTCTCTTTGAAAGAGCGGATGCTGTTGAAAAGTCGGCTAAAAATGCTCTGGCAAAACTTCATAGTAATATCCAAAAGAAATGTTGTCAGTTTAATGAAAAGCTTCCAAGGTAGGGATTGGCAACTGCGGAACAGTTTATAGATGCAATGGAAAATATTCGACAACACAGTGAATATACGGAGCCGTACTTCTTAGTTACATGAAAAAACGATCATTGGAATAACAAACCATTGCATACATTGGAATTAGTTAGCTACTGCATTGTTTGAGATTCGTCTCTTACTATTTCAAAGAAGAAAAGGCCGTAGGCTTTTTCCAGTTTGTAATCAGGTTATTATTAATGGTTATTACATTAAAAGACGATCATTGGAATATCAAACCATTGCATATATTGGAATTAGTTAGCTAATTGATTGTTTCCTTAATGTAATTAACCAACTAAGCCATGGCACCTTATTCTTGTTAGTTACTTTAACACAAACTTCATTCATCAGATTTTTTAATATATTTTATATGGTCTAGTGGTTAGGATAGCTGGCTTTCACCTTTTTGAACCGAGTTCGATTCCCGGTATATGAAATTTTGTACCTATGATGATTTCTTAAGAAAAATTCATCATCTATATAATGTAATAATAAATCCTTCATAGCCTAGTGGTTGGGATAGCAAACTCTCACCCAGTTTGTCCTTAATATAATGATGTGTGTTGCGTCATTATGTATATAATGTCGTTCTTTAACATAAACCCCTGGTAAAAAGAAAAAGACAAATAAACACGCATCCGTGATCTTTCTTCTGGCACAAAATACAAAGTTCCACATTTTTGCAAATAGGAGCTTGAAACCTCTACAGTAAGGTTCTCTGATACGCTGAAACTGATGGTGTGATTTTGTTAAGATTATATGACTTTTAGGGGGTGTTTTACCCTTTTTTTGAAAATAAGGCAAAATCCAGTTCTTTTGATGTATCTATTGATATTAAAATTCCGTTTTTTAGAGTTTCGGTTACTATTGAGGCGAGTCGCTCTTACTATACAGTTCGTTACCATGAACTTTTTGAAATACTACTAACTGTTGGATTTATGTATCAAATTGTTAATTTTACCAGTTTTTATTAATGGCGTCATAGTCTAAGTGGCTAGCAATATTGGTCGATAACCGAAAGGTTGGTGGTTCAAATCCAGCCGGGGTCGTTTTCTTTTAATTTGTAATTCAGCCATCAATAAAACCATATCATTACTACATCATTACCTATAATTAAGTTCAGTATCTAATCTAGTATAGGCAAGAGTTCATTATTTATTATGATTCTTTATTATAAAAACAGAAAGAAAAACATTTAGTTCAGGCGGGGGAAGGTTTTTTCACAGTTTTATTGCTAATAATTGCCGGTCTTGTTAGCAAATATTATGTAAACCCTGATTACAAACAGGAAAAAGCCCACGGCTTTTTCTTCTTTGGAGTAGTAAGAGACGACTCTCAAAGAATCAGGCAGCTAACTAAGTCCAATGTATGCAATGGTTTGTTCTTCTAATGATCGTCTTTTAATATAAAATTAATCTAGTTACAATTCACAAACCAAATTATTTCTTAAAACCCCTAAAAGAATTACTGCATTTTACATACCTATATCTAAATGCTTTTTATAACATTAAAAGTAACATTTTCTACTATAGTGTTATAGAAAAAGGCAGAGCCATTGATAGGACGACAATATAGAGATATATAATTTACGGGTTAACCCAAAAAAGAAAATTTTGGTTCCAGGAGACAAAATACAGAACTAATTCTAAAATTGTCAGGTATTGTTCTAGTTTGAATTAAAAAACTATTATTATTGATTAGACATCATAAATATTTTTGCAGTTTACATAATACGTAACTTTAGCGATTCTGAACTAAACACTAAAATAAAAAAAAAATTTGAATATTTTTCATTGGAAATATAGGACAGCAATATAGAGTACTTTACGGGTTAAGCCAAAAAAGTTTGGTTCCAGGATACAATAATAACTTTAACTAAGATGAAATAAAATTAATGGCGTAAAAAAATGGCGTAGCGATCCAATTGAAGCAAAAGGAAAGCCAAACTGATTTTAAAATTTTCAGGTTTTTTCTGGTTTGAATTAACAAATAGAAATTATTGATCAGACACCAGAAATATTTTTGCACTTTGCAAGAAGCAAAGCTTACGTGCATTCATACATATCTATATATTATTGGTATGTATACCGTTTTGTATATTGCATTCACCGCTCTTTTATTAGAATAATAAAAGAGTGGTGAATGTAAATTATTTATATCATTTATATATTAGGTAAACTTAAGTAAAATTATTTTATTTAAAATTTTCAGGAATTATTCTAGTATCAGTTGACAAATAAGATTATAAGAATCCCTCTCGCGAAATTCTAGGATCTCTGGGTCGATACGATCACCCCTAGTAAATAAAAAAGGGCAAATAAACACGCATCCGTGATCTTTCTTCTGGACAAAAATAAACAGATCTACATTTTTGCAGATAGGAGCTTGAAACCTCTACAGTAAGGTTCTCTGATACGCTGAATCTGATGGAGTGATTTTCATGATTTTCATTCTATTACTTTTAGGGGGTGTTTTTACCTTTTTCTGAAAATAATGCAAATTTTCTCAGGCTCGTAAATTTTGATGGATTATGAGTAAACTTGATGAAACTTATATATTTAAAATCAGCATAAGAATCCAATTCTTTTGATGTATCTATTAATATTAAAATTTCGTTTTCTAGAGTTTCGGTTACTATTGAGACGAGTCTCTCGTACTACACAGTTCTTTGCCACAAACTGTTTGATAAATTTAAAATCAACATAAAAATCCAATTCTTTGATGTATGTATTGGTATCAAAACTCCATTTTGTAGATTTTCGGTTACTAAAATGTAAAAATTAACATGTACAAATATATATTAACAAATTTAATATCGTGACTTATATATGTAACTTATATATTACAAGTCTCCTGTAGCACAGTGGTAAGTATCCCTGTCTGTCACGCGGAAGATCAGGGTTTGATTCCCCGTCAGAGAGAATTTTTAATATATTGAACTTAAATCAATATCTCTTAAATTTAAAGTTTAAAAGAAAAACTCAGTTTAGCTACCTCCTAGCTAAATATAATTTGTTTTATATAAATTAATATAGGCAAGAAGTGTTTCTTTATTGTACTCTTACTCGGTTGCTAGCTACCGCCGCAAACCGGATAATGCTGCTGCAACCCGGATTCACATAGTTATGAGAGGCAGCGTGGCCGAGTGGTACAAGGCGCTGGTGTTAGCCAACAGTCTCTTCGGACGCGCGAGTTAAAATCTTACCGCTGGTAAGCGATTATGACGACATTGATCAAGCTTTAACAAGAAATATGCAGTTTTTCGTAAAATGATTCTATTTTAAAAATAATTTGTTTTAACTACAAAAGATTTTTAACACCATTAATTTCCTTCAAAATGAGCCATTGCATAACTCTACGATGTTCCAGTGCCAAGCTCTGTGTGGAAGAAAAAAGAAAACAAGATGCCGTTTAGGCAGAATGCTGTTATGAGTTATGGGTTTTTATATTTCTTAACATTGGACGTGATCGTCTCTTACTAGGCTTCTAGCTACCGCTGCAACCCGGATTAAAATTTCCAGGAATTATTCTAGTTTCAGTTAACAAATAAATTTTTTGTTAAAATCTCCCAAACATCACTGCATTTTACATAATAATGGATAATAATCTTACTAGGTTGCTAGCTACTGCTGCAACTCGGATACAAACAGGAAAAAGCCTACTGCTTTTTCTTCTTTGGAATAGAAAGAGACGATCCTCAAAGAATCAGGAAGCTAACTAAGTCCATAATTTGTTCTTTCTGTCTCATGTAAATAATTTGAATAACTTTTAATATAACTACCGCTGCATCCCGGATTAACTCAACATTGAAAATACTCCGGAAAGACAGGTGCTATTTGTGTTGGGTGGACTACCCTTCTTCTTGTTTCTTGGGCTGTCAATGGTGTCTGTAGATGTGCTGTAACCCGGTTTAACTGAAAATTGAAAATGTTCTGAAAAGACAGGTACTATTTCTGTTGACTGGGCTACCCTTCTTTTTGTTTCTTGGGCTGCCAATTCTCTATGTAGATCTCTTTCTAATGAAACAACTCCCTTCCACAGCAAGGTTTGTATCTCTTCTCATCTTGCCTGTCAGGCATTGCATGTCTTTCTTCATTTCTTGTCCTTTTTGGTGAATCCAACAATAGAAAACATTCTTTTCCTTGTGTCTGTGGTCCTATAGAATTTGCTTCTTTTGCCTCGGCTTGTCTTTTGTTATTATGAAATACATATGATCAAACCTTTGTTTTCTTAACAAAGGCCTGGTAAGTATTAATGACATTTTAAAAAATCAAAATCCCAAACCCAATCATCATCACTATCATTTTCAACTATCACTTCAATGATAACCACTATCATTATCATTGCCACTTTTCTTGATTTTCAAGCCAATATATTTCCCTTGCTGTTCAAGCCAAGGGACAGAAAGTTTCCTATTCAGGGGTTTCGGATAAGGTGGTTCTAATGGTGTACTTATTTTTTTGATCCGACTCTTTTTTTTAGGAGTTATGGGTTTTTATATTTCTTAACATTGGACGTGATCGTCTCTTACTAGGTTGCTAGCTACCGCTGCAACCTGGATAATTTATGGCACCCCCCCCCCATAGCTGTCAGGAAAAGTTTTGTGAGCTGTGCCCTGAGGGAATATAGGGTTCTTATTGAAAAGGTGGTCATATAAACTTTGAAGGGGGCTCATTCGGCTGGTAATCGGAAGCTCTAGTGCCCTTCTTAATGGTCAAAGAGATCGGAGGGAAGCCACCTCTCCTCCCTACACGTCATATTTTCCCCAAATGCATCTGTTTGAAAATTTGAGATATCTATCTGTTCCAAAAACGGTGCAGAGATCACACAACACGACCTTTGGGGTTGACAAAGCCCCCCAGAGTCTCGGGGCCAAGATTGTAAGTTATGCCACGGAGAAATATAAAGTTTTTATGGAAGATGTGGTCCTGCGAACTTTAGAGGAGGCTTGTTTTATTGGGATATATTGTAAAAAGTAACCTATTCAATATAATTTCTGCGATACAAATCATCACTTGTGTATTTGTTTCTTCGTTTCCAAGAGACTGATTTGATATAATTTTGATGATACTCTTCATTTTCTATGTATTTAATGTTTTTCCGGATTGATGCAAATTTGATAGTATTCAGGAAATAAGCCTTGTCCTTTCTGTATTTGATGATATTTCTCCAGATTGATGCAGAATTGATAGTATTCAAACAATAAGCCTCATCATTTCTGTGTTTGATTTAATGTAACTTTTATAATTACCAGGGATGATTTTTAATTGATACTTGTTCTTATAATGGTCGTCTTTTAATATAAGTATTATTCTTTACAATATGATTACAAACAGGAAAAAGCCTACGGCTTTTTCTTCTTTGGAATAGTAAGAGATATGCAATGGTTAGCTCTTTTAATGATCGTCTTTTAATATAAGTCGTCCTTTAATGTATACTTGTACTGAATGAAATTACAAACAGGAAAAAGCCTATGGCTTTTTCTTAATTAGAATAGTAACAGACGCCCTGGCTACAACCTATGATTATGACGTCATTGATCAATCTTTGACATGAAATATGCAGTTTTTCATAGAAAAGTTTATTCTATTTAAAAATTATTGGTTTTAATCACAAAAGGTTTTTAACCCCATTAATTTCCTTTAAAATGAGCCATTGAACAACTCACTGCGATGTTCCAGTGTCAAGCTATCTGTGGAAAAAAAAAATAAAAAAAGAGGCCGTTTAGGCACAAAGCTGTAGTAGCTACCACTTTTCTTGATTTTCAAGCCAATATATTTCCCTTGATGTTCAAGCCAAGGGACAGAAAGTTTCCTGTATTTTTCAGACAAGGCGGTTCAAATCGTGTACTTTTATTGTGATCTGAAAATTTGAGATATCCATCTGTTCCAAAAACGGTGCAGAGATCACACAACACGACCTTTCGGGTTGACAAAGCCCCCCAGAGTCTCGGGGCCAAGATTGTAAGTTATGCCACGGAGAAATATAAAGTTTTTATGGAAGAAGTGGTCCTGCGAACTTTAGAGGAGGCTTGTTTTATTGGGATATATTGTAAACAGTAACCTATTCAATATAATTTCTGCGATACAAATCATCACTTGTGTATTTGTTTCTTCGTTTCCAAGAGACTGATTTGATATAATTTTGATGATACTCTTCATTTTCTATGTATTTAATGTTTTTCCGGATTGATGCAAATTTGATAGTATTCAGGCAATAAGCCTTGTCCTTTCTGTATTTGATGATATTTCTCCAGATTGATGCAGACTTGATAGTATTCAAACAATAAGCCTCATCATTTCTGTGTTTGATTTAATGTAACTTTTATAATTACCAGGGATGATTTTTAATTGATACTTGTTCTTATAATGGTCGTCTTTTAATATAAGTATTATTCTTTACAATATGATTACAAACAGGAAAAAGCCTACGGCTTTTTTTTCTTTGGAATAGTAAGAGATATGCAATGGTTAGCTCTTTTAATGATCGTCTTTTAATATAAGTCGTCCTTTAATGTATACTTGTACTGAGTGAAATGACAAACAGGAAAAA
>JAQQPU010018668.1:3009-17262 GCA_029168905.1 Artemia sp. Kazakhstan ARC1039
ACGAAGTTACCGCGTCCGGGGCAACCGACGAAGTTACCGCGTCCGGGACAACCGACGAACTGACGACCCAGAATCTCCCTTTAACAGTGTTGACAACTCCAAACCCGGAGGCTATGCTTTCTCCTAAATTTATTTTATCTGTTGGAACCCCGAACGTTAGGACGCTTGCTAAACAAGGCAAAATAGGTCTTGTCCTAAATGAACTAAACCGATATAAATGGGATATTGTGGGACTTTCAGAAACACATCTCCCTAGCACCGGCGAAGAAAGGATCGGCAACACTAGTCTGATAGTGTCTGGGAGAACCGATGGCGTCCATCGCCAAGGTGTTGGCTTTTTGATGTCGACTAAGGCACGAAGATCCCTGATTTCCGTAACGCCTGTGTCAGAACGGTTGATTATGATACGAATGAAGGGATTCCCGATCAACATCACGATCATACAAGTCTACGCTCCTGACTGCAGCAAACCAGATGAAGAGTCTGACAATTTCTACCTTCAACTGCAAAGCTTAATTGACGCAGTTCCTAAAAAAGACCTTATTGTTGTCATTGGCGACTTCAATGCTATTGTTGGTAACGATTCTGCTCGAAATGAAGATGTTATGGGTAAATTTGGCCTTGGACGACTTAACAAGAGGGGCGAACGCCTCATTGAATTTTGCAGAGACAGTGATCTAGCCATTACCAATACTCTCTTCAAACATAGAGAACGTCGTAAGGTGACATGGACTTCGCCGGATGGAAAAATCCGTAATCTTATTGATTACGTGCTCGTCTCTAGGCGGTGGAAATCATCTGTGCTAGATACTGTCACCCTCGCAGGTGGCGATTTCGACAGCGACCATTCCCTGGTCATGTCTGCACTAAAGATACGCCTGAAATCTTCCTCAAAGCTGAATAATAGACCCGCTCGTTTCAACACACATCTTCTCAAAGACCCTCAAATTCGCCAAACCTACATCGATGAACTGTCTATTCAAATATCGGACCTTCTTTCTAATATTCCTGTAACTCTATCTAAAGAGGATATCGATAAACTGGTCACAGACTCCTCTAAGATCATCAGCAAAGTAGCGATGTCCGCCCTAGGAACCAAAAAGGGTGATAAAAAGCCTTGGATAACAAATGAAATTATTTTATTATGTACTGAGAAACGAAAACACAATAACAGGTCAGACAGAGAGAGCAGGGACAGATATAAGCAGTTGAAGCGTGCTGTAGAAAAAGCCACCCGTAGAGCCCATCGCACCTACATTAAAGACAAATGTGAACAGTGTGAGGCTGATTTTAAGAGAGGCGATTCATACTTCATGTATAAGAGAGTTCGTGAGCTAACAAGCAAGAAAAGCCTCAGTTCTTGTACACTGCTAGATAAAAATGGCTCTCAGATACAAAGCACAGAAGGTATCCGATCGAGATGGATGGAGCATTTCAAAGAAAAGCTTAATCCTGATATCTTTCCAAACTCTGTTGTCCTGGACCTCTTGCCCATTACTGTCTCAGATCCCAGCCCACCTCCTCTCCGTTCTGAGGTCGAAGATGCCATCCAAGCGCTGAAGACTAACAAGGCCCCTGGCCCGGACGGGATACAGGCAGAACTGCTGAAAGTCCGGTGTGAACCACTTATAGATCTTTTCCACAAGATTGTATCCGGTGCCTGGCAAAAGAGTCATTTCCCAACTTCTTGGTGCGAAGCCACAATTGTTCCACTACACAAGAAGGGGTCAAAGGCAGTATGTGATAATTACCGTCCTATTAGCCTAACAAGTCAAACTGCCAAGATCTTCACCCGAATTATACTCCAACGGATCAGAGCCGTGTCATCCTTAGTCATCCAAGAATACCAAGCCGGTTTTCGCCCTGGGAGATCGACCGTTGATCAAATTTTCACTGTTCGCCAAATTTTAGAGAAATATCTGGAATTCGGTCACGACCTGTATCAGCTCTTCATCGACTTTAGGCAAGCATTTGACCTTATTTGGAGAAATGGCCTATGGCATATCCTTCTCCATTACGGAATCCCACGAAACCTAGTAGATCTTATCAAGGATATGTACTCAAAATTTGGGAGTCGTGTGATGACTAGTGAAGGTCTCACTGACAGTTTCCAGACTTCCGCAGGTGTCCTTCAAGGATGCCTTTTGTCTCCAGAGCTGTTCAACCTTTTCCTCACAGCAGTCTTATCCCTGGTAGAGACAACTTGTGGCGCACATATAGGGGGTGTTCAGATAGATAAGCTAGCCTACGCCGACGATATCAACAAAATGGCTGAAACACCCGAGGATCTACAAGCCGTTCTTAACGACGTCTTCGAAGCCACTAGTTCTTTTGGAATGATCATAAATGTATCAAAAACAAAGGCTATGTGCTGCTCACGAAAGCCACAGGATACAGTTAAGCCAGACCTGAAAATTAATGGAGAGAGTATCCAGTGGGTTGACGAGTTCCCTTACCTCGGTAGTCTGATCACCAGCGACAACAGTCTATCAAAAGACATCAAAAGACGTCTCGCCCTCGCGAGTTCCAGTTTCAAGGCCCTTATGCCCATATGGCGAAGCAAGGATTTGTCTCTGCGGCTTAAGACACGACTTTTTGATACCCTGATCATCCCCATCGCAATCTACTCATGTGAAACATGGACACTGAAGGTAAATGACAACCGTCGACTTGCAGCATTTGAAACTAAGTGCCTCCGTCGCATCGGCGGGATCATTTACCTTGATAGAATCTCAAATTTCGAACTTCTTGAGCGCCTTAAAGTACAACAAACAATTCTCATGAAGATCCAGCTCCAGCAACTTCGATGGCTCGGTCACGTACAACGGATGAGTCGGTCCCGTCTCCCAAAAATCACCTTCGAAGGCCAAATTCACGGTTCTCGTCCTCGTGGTCGTCCCCCAAAAAGGTGGAAGGAAAACTTTGCACCTCACCGCCTCTCGGACCTTCTTCGCCTAGCAAAAGACCGTGAAGCATACAGAAGGCACATCCACGCCGTTACGAAGAAAGAGGCCCCAAGACGACCTTCAAGGACGGATGGGACTTAAGTCAAGTAAGTCAAGTCACTTTTTGATGCCATGACGAAGATGACTTCACTGTAATTTCTAAACGCATAATAGCATAACTGTAATTTTTACTACATGACGTCATTTACATAAAACCAAAATTAAGGCTCTTAATGAATTTTTTCAGACTTCTGACCTATCTAGATCTTTTTTTTGTGCGAGAGCATCTCAAGATACTAATTCTTCCGAAAAAATATGGAGCCATTTTCAAGAAAATACATATATACATACATACATATATACATACACAATTATTGATCACTTATAAGGATAGTACATCATTTAGTGCCAGGTGCCCAAACTTTGGCCGGGTTCTGGGACTCAGCACGCAGCAGAATTGTATATCTTACTGTGAATGTACGCAAATAGGTGAATGTCGACATTCACCGGTGAATGTTCGAAATACCTTTTTTTCTCCTTGGAATTAGTCATTGTTGCCAGTCAACAATGTTATGCGCATAACGTCATAGATACAAAAAAACTTCTCTTCCTGCTCTCCCCCAATAATTATTTATTACTATGTCCGAAATACCTTTTGTTCTCCTTGGATATAGTCAGCGTTGCCAGTCAACTTTTTCAGTTTATGCAACGTTTGATAATGACAGGCTATGCAAGATTAGATTTGATTAGGTTAGCTTAGGTCTTTAACCCATTTCTGATATTTATAACAAAATTTAACCTAACCTAAATCAACATAATATAACATAATTTTAAAATTTACCATCTTAGCTTGCGTGACAGTGAAAAATCTGACTCACAGAGTTAATTGAATCCAAGCAGTGAAAAGGGAATTTCGGACATTCACTGGTGAATGTCGACATTAACCAGATCAGATATTCACGGTAACATATATATGTAATCCTTAAGTTGCGCATAAGCAAAATTATTGTTTTATTTTGAATTTTGAGTCTTGAGGTAGCAAATCAGCAATTTCAATTGAATTTAGAAATTCTGACATGATTTCAGTTCCTCCTTCCTGTTTATAATTCCACAGAATCATTTATTTAACATTTTTCGTATTCTCCTGGGGGTCGTTGTGATTTTCGTTGCTGCTGTGATTTCGTAACCGAAATCAGAGATTTCGTTTACAATTCAATGTGATATTCCCTGTGGCTTGTTTTCTAACCACAGATTCTGTTGCGCATCATTTTCACTTGTGATTCGTTACGATGCTTTTGAATTCATGTCTTGTAACCACAGATATAGTTTATCTTCATTTTCATTCATCGTTACCTCGGACATTTTTTCTATGCCTTTTGCTGCTTGGGCTCAGTTTTCGTCTTGTATAATTTCACATGAAGTCATAGATACCAAAGCTTCTCTTCCTGCTTTTTCCCAGTAATTAATTAGTTGTTCTAATTGCAATGTTATATAACTCACTAATACTCAGGCATAATATATTGCATATACTTTATGAATTATTTAAATTACGCTTTAACATAAGTATCGTATTACTCTTTAGTTTTATGTCATATGGGTGGCAAATCAATCATTTCAAGTGAATTAAGAAATTCCTAACCGCAAATTTCTTTGTCCATCATTGTCATTTGTGAGTTGTTGTGACTTTTTACTGCATGTCAAATAATTACACATCTTGGTATGATCACACAATCAGATTTTTGGCGTTTTAAATTGAGAAAATTGGATACGTTAGCCAACTGTAGTGTGTGGAGAAAATTGGATATTATTTGTGGATGGTGTTCTGGATATCAGAGTACGATGGTTAACAATCAGCAGATCTCTACAGTCCATCGGGCCACCCACCAATAAGGTGATTGCCATTGCCATCCGTGGGCCTGTCCACATAAAGATAAGTTTTCTTTTCGTCTATCTGATGTTAAATAAATTCTATTTTTATTGATTTTTTATATTTATTGTTACCGTCATGGATCCGGCTAACGTTAAAATTGGAGATGTGCTCCTCGCCAAATTTACGGGTTATCCCCTTTGGCCGGTTCGTATCCTAGAAGTTTCCTAGAAGACAAATAACGGAGACAGCAAATTTGTTGTTTTTTTGCTACGGCAAAAAACACGACCGTCAGGATCTATCCGTCGCGAGTTTACTTAATTTTGATGGCAATGAGAAAGAAGCATCAACAATGAAAACTAAGGTTGTTAATCATGCGTTTGCAGAGCTAAAAAATCATCCTGATGTTTACCGCCAATTGTCAAGAAAAGGGCAAGATTCGGTAACGGATAGCCTACTCTCAGATCCCACTGCTGATCTTTGTAGACTAATAGTGGCTATAGAGAATGAACTTGCGGTTATAAGACATAATCTAACTAAAGAAATCGAGATAAAAATTAACGAAAAGCTGAAAAAATCGACTTTGCAGACTGCAGCTCATTTTAATGCTAAGTTTCCAGTTGAAACAATGGTTTCTGAAATCTATGACGGAGTACATGTTGAGTTTTATCCTAAATTTGAACTGATTGAAAAACATCTAAAAACATACATGCATATGATGAATCTGTTGCAAAATCGTGTGAATCAGCTTGAGCTCAAGATAGACGACATTGAGCAGGAAGGGAGAAGTGAATCCCTGTTATTTAATGGTGTGAAGCAGATTCCTTCGCAAAGTGTGGGGGACACCATGAAAAGCGTATTGTTAGTCAAGATGGGTCTAACTAATATTAAGGATTCAGACATAGTAGTGTTCAACGATTTAGAGTTGGAACAAATAATGCTCTAAGACCAGATCAATTTGCCCCTGTTCTCGTCCAGTTTTGATCAAAAGAAAAAGCTCGCCATGTGTTTAAAGCGAAGAAGCAGCTTAGTGGCTCAGACTTATTTGTAGCTGAGAACCTTATGAGACGTAAGCACAATCTTCTGAGCGCTTCAAGAGATAAGTTTGGAAACCGCAGTGTGTGGTCTGATCAAGGCTTTATTTTTGTGCGCGAAACTGAGACTGCTCCAATCAGCGTATCTGGTCAATTGATGACCTTTTATAGAGTTTTTTGTTTTTTTTTATATTTGTGTTATTTTTTGTTATTTTCTTCTCTTTTTTTTGAAGTGCTATTTCTTGTTCTTTTATATGAAAATTGATAATGGCTGATCAAGACCGATTTACTTTTATGAATTTTTTCTAACTCAGGCTCCGGGGATTTCTACTCCCTTGATGGGCGTTTACTTCAATTGCAAAGTAACCCATTAGATGTTTTGAGTATTCTTAATAATTCTATACGTCAATTTAAAAGAAATTCCCTAAATATTTCCCAATCAATTACTAGTAAGTATGTTTCCGAGTTAAAGTGGGCTATTAGAAGAGATGATCATTTTTCGGTCCTTCAACTCAATACTCAGGGTCTATGTTCATCGATTGATCAATTCAGGGTTTGAAACAGATGGGTAGTATTTATGCAAAGCAGACTCTAAAGAGGAGACTATATCCGCCACGGGAACCTGTTTCGGCAGAAAAGAGAATTTTGGACCTTTTTCCAGTGTTTCGATTTCCTGGGTTTCAAATGTTCTAGAAGAGAGGTTAACCATAGCGGGTCCAGGAGTGAATCTTGGAGAATAAATACGGTTTTTCATCGAAGATTCCTCTCTCAATTTTTCCAATTTGTATAAAGTCGTTCCTTTGACAAGCGAAAATCAAATTCCGAGCGAAACAAATTCCTTTCTAATCTAACAACTTGAGAAAAATCAACAGTGGACAGGTTTTCAAACAAAAAATTTTCGAGATATTTTCTTTCTGAGGAAATGATATGTCTTTTTTGCTTTTTGTCCTTAATAATATGGACTAAGGTTTTTAATTGTAGTGTATGAGCAAATTGCCCTTCTTTCCGGGTATTTAGATGTAGTTTATATCTTAAAGACTTTGGAATAAGATTTTCGTTTCTGCAGGATTCTAAAAATTTTTTGTTGATTAATAATATTTGCATGTTTTTTTACCTAAACTAATAAAATAAAAAATATCATAGGTCAACTGCTCCCCATAAGCTATACACAAATATTGACGAAGACCACACTGTCTTTCCATATCAAACAAACACAACTTAAAAACAATAGGGAAATTTTTTTCCAAGACAGTGCAATTTAAATCGGTAAATATTTCGGCCCTATGTCCAAGGGCCGTCTTCAGCACAACATTAAAGAAAAAAAAATATATATAAACAACTTACATTAAAATAGGAAGTTTAAAACTAAAAATGCTTTTAAAAACCTTTAAAACAGCCCCAGTATCCTTACTTCAACGAAGTTCAACCAGGACTGATAAATAAAATGATGAGAGAGGATGAATTCATTCAAACGAAATAAAATGAAATTATTAACTGCAAGTTTTCAAAGCTAATCTTGCTATTTTAGCAGCTAGTCTTAAAGGCCTTTTTGTAACGGGTTTAATACTATTGTCAATTGGTTTAATAAAATATTTTGTTAGATTATTTTAAACTAAATTTGAGTATAAAGAATTCAGTGAATATTCTCCTAAGTCCCTATTTAAGGAAATATTTTTATTTATTTTTAGCCTAATTTTGATTGATTTCCGGACCACCTGTTTTATCCCCAAATCACTACTAATGAGAGAAGATTTTTCAAAAAGTATTGTTTGGCTGGGATTATCAAATATATGGCTAGCTAAAGCAGAATCAAAGGAGTTATTAGAACTATTAGCAATTAACGCTTTGTCTATGTCTTCTTTATGCTGGTGTATCCGTTTTTCTAGATTCTGATGAGTTCTGCCAACGTAGTAATTGCCACAATCGCATGGTATTTGATGAACCTCTCTTTGGCGGGTAACTGGGGTTTTATCTTTACTGGAGTTTAAGAAATTTGTGATTTTAAAATCATTGGTGAAAACTAAATACAGATTGTTTTTTGTGCAAATATTTTTTATTTTTGTTGTGATTCTTGGGATGTACGGAAGATAGATTATATTAGAGGGTTTTTCTGGAGCCTCACATTATGAAATATCGTTGATTTTACAAAAATGTCTTTTTAGTCTATGGTTAATCGTATTATTGACAAAAGGAATGGGGTATCCGTTGCCAAAAAGAATATCTCTGATAAAATTTATTTTTGCTTTTATGTATGAATCGGAGCAAATGTTCAGGGCACGGTCAATGAGAGAAGTTACAACTGCTCTTTTAACTTTTGGGGGGGGATTTGAATTAAAATGAAGATATCTATTGTTTTGTGTTCGTTTTCTATAGATAGTGAAGTCAAAATTATTAGTATTACGGATAATTAGCACATCTAAAAATGGTAGTTTATTTTCAAATTCAATTTCTAGGGTAAACTGAAAATTTCTATCACAAGTATTAAGATGATCTAGGAAACCCCGAAGTTCAATTTCTCCATAATTCCAAAGTGAAATTACGTCATCCATGTAACGACCCCAATAGACATGTTTTAAAAAATAAGAATTTAATGCCCAATTTTCAAGGTTCTCGACATAAATATTAGCCAGTAGGCCGGATAGAGCTGCTCCCATTGGTAAACCATTTATTTGTTGATAAAAAGAATCACGAAACTGAAAATACATTGAAAACTTATTACAGATTTTAACAAGATTAAATAAAACTTCACCATAAATCCCTGTCGCTGAGTCTTCGATTAAGTGATAATTTTCTTCTATTTTGGTTTTTAATAATTGCTCAGAAGTAGCCACATCTATATTCGTGAACATGGAAACAATATCAAAACTACTAACTATTGTGTTTTCTGAAACACTTGTGTTATTAAGTTTTTTAACCAAATCTGCCGAATTACTAATGTAGGAATTTTGTGAATACGGTAAAGGTTTGAAAGCTGTGCAAAGTCATTTTCCAATATTGGAAGCGGGGGCTTTAGTACATAATACGATAGGTCTTAGGGGAATACCTTGTTTATGCAGTTTTGGTAAGCCGTAAAATTTTGGACAGAAACTACCACGGGGGTAAAATTTGTTGCATAATTGTGGTGTGATTTTACCATTCTGTTTTAGCTGTTTTAATTCATTTATAATATTATTAGTAAATTGATCAGTAGGATCATGAGTGATCAGTTTATATGTACTTGTGTCTTTTAAAAGTGAAAAGATTTTGTTGTCATAGTCTGTCGTATCCATGACAACGAGTAAGTTGTTTTTGTCTGCTTTGGTTATTATAAAAGATGGGTCTTTGCGGAGGTTAGATAATATTTTGATGTCGTGCAAATTTTTTTGTGTGAAAGTGTTAGGAGACTTAGCCTTTTTTTGGCTATTATAAAGGGTTTTTATGAGACAAGACCTAACTTCATCAGGGATTGAAACAGATGGGTAGTATTTATGCAAAGCGGACTCTAAAGAGGAGACTATCTCCGCCACGGGAACTTGTTTCGACAGAAAAGAGAATTTTGGACCTTTTTCCAGTGTTTCGATTTCCTGGGTTTCAAATGTTCTGGAAGAGAGGTTAACCATAGCGGGTCCAGGAGTGATTCTTGGAGAATAAATACGGTTTCTCATCGAAGATTCCTCTCTCAATTTTTTTTTTTCACCGAGAAAGGGGTATTTTCTTGGGGAATATTTCGTGGAGTGGGAGTTTTCTATAGGGGTAATTTCCTGCTCGGAAATTTTCCTTTTTTTTGAGATCACAGCAGCACACAAAGGGTAAGCTAGGATTGTACGTAGAGCATAAGTAACCGACATAGAGACAAAGATCTACACATACATAAAATCAAATGCATATATCTATACATACAATCGAATGTATGTGGGTATGTATGTATTCCTGTCGTTCACGCATTACTAAACTGTTCATCGGATTACCAAGAAAATTTAGGAGGTTGTTGAGTACAAATTTGCGAGGGTTTTCGGCATAATCCCCCCCCCCCAAGATCCTGTTAAAAATTTTCAAGCTATTAAAATTAGAGACCCTAAACACAAATAATTGGTAGTTCTTTTTTCGTAAAATTCTTAACATTTTCAGGATATTCAATTAACGGGTTAGTTGATTATCAATTATGGCATTTAATATACTTCTAAAATTATAAAATTTCTTTCCCAGTAGACTCCTTGGATTCGGTATTCAACTTTTTAAATTAACGATACTATTGTTATTCTAACTGGGAAATAAATTTTAAAGGGGGGGGGTCTGAGGAAGTGAATTTTGTGTATTAAAATTAATTTGATTTGCATAACTTTCTTTTCGACACTTTGAATATTTAGTCAAAATAAATTGATTAGGTAATTTATATAAATATAGCGTAAAGGACGACTTTATTCCAAATCCCCCACAACAAGTCCTCTAAGTTTCAACTTCACACGCCACGTCATTACTAAGATCTTGCTGATACGCCTTTTGTACAGCCTGCAGGCTGACGACATGTGGCGATTCAATACAACTCCCCTCCTCGATATTCCCTTAATATTTCACTTTCAGAGCTTTAGCCATATCAAACAGTTTGTGGTAACGAACTGTGAGTAAGGAGCGACCCGGCTCAATAGTAACCAAAACTCTAAAAACCGGAATTTTGATACCCATAGATACATCAATAGAATCAGAATTTTATGTTGATTTCAAATATATAAATTTTATTAAGCTTAATTTTACCCATCACAAGTTACGCGCCTGAGAAAATTTGTCTTTTTTCGAAAAAAAAGGGGGAAACATCCCCAACAACTCATAGAACTTTAATGAGAATCACACCATCGGATTCAGCGTATCAGAAAACCCTGCTATGGAAGTTTCAAGCTCCTATCTGGAAAAATGTGGAATTTTGTATTTTATGTCAGAAGAAAGATCACGGATGCGTGTTTATTTATTTATTTTTTTTTTATTGTTTTTTGATTTTCCAAGGGTGATCTTATTGATACAGTTGTCCTAGAATATCGTAAGAGGGCTCATTTGAACGACAATTAAAAGTTCTAGTGCCCTTTTTAAGTGACCAAAAAAATTGGAGGGCAACTTGGCCCCCTCCAACGCTCATCTTTTTCCCTAAGTCACCCAATCAAAATTTTGAGATAGCCATTTTGTTCAACATAGTCAAAAATCTAATAAATATGTCTTCTAGGATGACTTAATCCCCCACAGTTCCCGGGGGAAGGGCTGGAAATTATGAACTTTGCCCATTGTTTACATATAGTATTGGTTAATGGGAAGTATAAAAACGTTTCAGTGTGTGTGTTGATTCTTTGAAAGGTCGAAATGCAATACATTATATTGAAAATACTTGTATTTGTTTCATTTTTGTTTCTCCCCTGTTTTTTTTTCCTTGCCATAGAGCCTCAAGGGGGAGTTTATATTGAAGTGTATTTTGTTGTGTTTATTAATTGAATAAATTGATTGATTGATTGATTGATTGATGGATCGGACGATTGTGGGGAAAAAAGTGGTATGGGAGGGGGTTAGTGGCCCTTCAATGTTTTGGTCACTTAAAAGGGGAACTAGAACTCTTAATTTTCAGTATAGTTAGCCCTCTGTCGATGCTCTAGTACAAATGGATCGATACGATCACCCCTAGGGGAAAAAAATAATAGAATAAATAAATAAACATGCATCCGTGATCGTTGTTCTGACAAAAAAAAATTAAATTCCACATTTTTGCAGATAGGAGCTTAAAACCTCTACAGTAGGGTTCTCTGATACGCTGAATCTATTGATGTGACTTTCATTAAGAGTCTAAGACTTTAAAGGGTATCCCCCCTTTTTTCAAAAATCAGGTGAATTTTCTCAGGCTAGTAACCTTTGATGGGCAAGACTGAACTTAATCAAACTTATATACTTAAAACAGGCCTTAAAATCTAATTATTTTGATATATCTATTGGTACCAAACTTCCGTTTTTACAGTTTCGGCTACTATTCAGCCGGGTCGCTGCTTACTTTCCGTTCGTTACCACGAACTGGTTTAAACTCCAAATCGATACGCGAATTTAATCGGTGCGTTTGATTGCACTTTGCGGCTCAAAGAATCACGCATAGAGTAAGCAGTATTTGAAAATAGTATGTAAGATCAGATTAGTAGGCTAATACACTATACAAGCCTAATGCTATACACTCGATTTGTGCCTATCATTTTCAAAACGTGTGGCACTCGGTTTTATTCTCGACTATTAAATCTTATTAAAGAGCCATGTTTTTACCTGAGAAATTCCCAGCAGTTTTAATTATCTCCCCCTTTCTAAAGTTTATTCTTATCCGTTCTACATTAATTGTATCAATCTGCTATTGCATTTAATCCTTTTGTATTGTTAGACGAAAATCACATGAAGTTTTTAAATGTGAATATTTCAGCTGCTATTTACTCTACCGTACGTGTGTAAACCTGTTGCTGGGGGAAAAAACTTAGAGAGTAAGGTCTTTTGTCAGGAAGATACTTTTAATTGTTGTATGTTCACAAGTCTTTGCGTACCCTATATTACATTTTCTATATTAAAGTTAACCTTATACTTTATCGAACGCATGACAAAATTTCACAATACTTTAAAACTTTGGCCTGAAGAATGGTGGCTAAAGGGATTGATTCCCCTCACAAATTCAGGATCATTTGTGCTGGTCTTGAGTTTAACGTCCTTTTTATTTTCAATTGAAAAATTTATTTTGGTTCGTACTTAGTTTAGGTTGAGATTGAATATTATATTAAGGTGCATTCTAAACAAAAGAGGGAGTCTACCTCCCCTCCAATCAGCCCACTACTCTAGTAACCAAATTTTGACTTCTTTATAATAGTACCCAAAAATGATAATCATTCCTGAAAATAGAGCATCCCCTCAAGAAGATAGCTGGGGGCGGGAGAAATCCCTTGATTTTCCTGCATAAACTTATGCTCCTGCAACCTAACCTTTTATTTGTACCTTGACTAACCATATATTTTATTGAAAGTCTGATTAATCTCTGCAATATATTAAAACTTTTGCACGAAGAGTCATTGCTAAGGATGACTTTCCCTTTCAAGGTTAGGATCATTTGTGCTGGTCTTAAATTTTACGTCCTTTTTTACTTTCATTTGAAAAAATTACTTTGATTTTTGTTTATTTCAGACCGAAGATTAATATCATATTCAGGCACATCCTACATATAAAAGGAAGGCTCCCCCTCCCAAGCCACTACTCTCTAAAACATAGTTCAACTGTTCTGCTATAGCAATTTGACTACTACTACTTGGTAGTGCCTTGGTACTACTTGGTACGATCCTTGGTAGTACTCCCTACAGAAGCAGTAGTTTTAGTGGCAGTAGTGGTAAAAGTAGTAGTAATAGTGGTGGCAGCAGTAGTAGTAGTAGTAACGTGCAAATATTGCCTTTTTGGTCAATTGATCATGAAAGTACCTGAAAGTTTAAAATTAATACACTCATTCATTCCTGAGTTATGTCTTGCTGACAAACCGTATCCAAACAACCTGTTGTGATTTAGCTCAAGTTCGCCCAAAAATTCCGTGAAAACTTCAACTTCATATTCAGAGCTTAATTAGCAGCAATAGTAGTAGTATTTGTAATAGTAGCGTCAGCAGCAGTATACATATGTAGCCTTTTATTCAACATCTCCAATTAATAAAAAGTTCCATATCAATACACTCATTCATTCCTGAGTTAAGTCTTGCTGACAAACCAAATGCAAACAACATGTTTTGATTTAGTTCAAGAGCCCCCCCCCCAAACATTCTGTGAAAGCTTCAACTTCATATCCAGAGCCTAGTTAGCAGCAATATTAGTTGTAGTTGTAATAGTAGCGTTAACAAAAGTATACATATGTCGCCTTTTTATTCAACATCTCCCAAAACACACTTTGAATAGTGTATTTTGATTTATTTCAACGCTGCCTCAATAGTAGCTGTAGCATAAGTAGTTGTAGTATTGATAGTAGATATACCAGTAGTAGCATGCAAATACTGGATTTGATTAGTTTAACATCTCCTACAACAAGCCTTGCAAGTTTCAACTTAGTACTCCAAGCCGCTCTTAAGATATTGCTGATACAATCTTTTTGACAACATCTATACCCACAGTTTGTATTGAATCAGTTTTACTTCCCCTTGAAATTCCCGAAAAATTTTCACCTTCATATGCTTAGACAGTTGTAGCAGTAGTCAAAGAAATAGTAGTAAATTATTACTAGTAGTTTTAGTAATAAAAAATAGTGGTATTAACAGTAGTAGCAACAGCACTAGTAGCAATGGTAGTGTGCCAATATTGTCTTTTGATCAATGGAACACCCCACTTATAAAGCGCTGTAAGTTACAACTTAATACTATAGACTGTTGTTATGATATTTCAACTGGTGACCGGGGTTT
>JAQQPU010018669.1:0-17261 GCA_029168905.1 Artemia sp. Kazakhstan ARC1039
GCCACATTGTTGGGAATTATCCAAAACCGAATCCTGCCAGGGACAACAATTATCAGTGACTGTTGGAGGGCCTACGATTGCCTGGCTAGCCAGGGCTATTAGCATTTACACGTCAACCACAGCATAAATTTTGTTGACGCTGCAACAGGTGCTCACACAAAACATCAAAAGACACTGGCTTGAAGTTCGAGAAAATATACCCACATATGGCAGAAGAGAAGAACATATGGAAGGATATCTAGCAGAGCACTATTTCAAAAAAATATTCAATCTCCTCAAGAATGCACCATTTCATGAAACATATATCAGAGCTTTATAACCCCAACTAATTTGTTTTTTATGGGTATTATTTACTAGTTAATTTTTAAAACATTGTAACAGAAAAGATGGCAATTTACGATATCTAACCCCATTTGTTCTTAAAACAATCCAAATGTTTTTTTCCAAATAGTTTAGTGTAGCAATCTTCATTCTTGAAGCTACGAGACGTTATTGAAGTGTAAATAGGGAGGGGGAGAGAGGGGGCGGAAGTAAATATTTAACTATAGAATAATTGGTACTTGTGCATTATAAATAACCCACCACCATACACAAAAGAAGTTAAGTTTGGTTACTGCTAATGAAATAAAATAGGATGAATATACTAGTTTAGAAACAAATTTGGGCTACATATTTGCACATTAGGGGGTGGGGGTAAATTATAGCATATATTAAATACATAACCTAACCTATGTACCTTTTTCCCTCCCTAAACCCAAAAAAAAACAACAGTTTAAATATTGTAAACGCAATAAGAAATCACGCTTTTTGATCCATTTGTCTAACAAATACCCGTTTGTCTGGTTTCCTTGTACAGTCTATAGCAGTGGGTTATTTATAATGCACAAGTACCAAATAATCTATATTTGTTTTGATTATTTTTTTTGGAAACCCCTTAACATTTTGAGTTGGGTAACCACATAAAACATATTCAAATAGCTTAATCCTATAATGTTGAAAATTTTTGCTTTTCTTTTTTACATCTGTGATTCAAAATATGTAGAAAATGCTGGAACTTATATAAAAATTTTCTTTCGATGGTGGAAAGGTTAGCTGCAAGGGGATTTGACAGCAGGGGGAGGGGGAGGGCGGGGACTAAATAGGTTGAGTCACAAGTTTGAACCTTAAAACATACAGGGGTTAGGAGGTACTATTTTTGTTAAACAATAAAAAACTTTAGCGTAAAGAGTGAGGCGTTGAAGAGGGGACAGCCCCTTTCATATACGGAATAATTTCTGTTCGTTTTAAGTTTTAATGTTGCTCTTTACTTTCAGTTTAAAAAACTTGTTTTTTTTATCTAAAGGCTGCAAAAGCGGGAGTTTGGGGGGTGGCAGGCCCCCCCAACTGTACCTCCTAACCCCTGTCCGTTTTATTGTTTGAACTTGTGACTCAGCCTGTTTAACGTAAAACATAGTAACGTTAAAAACATAGTTTTTTTAAAAATAATTTCTGCACATTTTGTGTCTTAGCACTTTACAAATATTTAAAAAAGCTGCTAAAGTAGAATTTTGGAAAATTTTGAGTTTGGGGGGAAGGAGGATTTCAAAAACTTCTTCCAATAACATAATTTGTCCTCTGAAGCCGATTCTGATATTTGTAGCGCTCTATCTATTAGTGCTTTAGAAATATTTAAAAAGCTTCTAAAGTAGAATTTTGGAAAATTTTGAGTTTGGGGGGAAGGGGGATTTTAAAAACCTCTTCCCGTGATATAACATGTCCTCTGAAGTCGATTCAGAAATTTGTAGTGCTCTATCTAGTAGTGTTTTAGAAATATTTAAAAAGCTTCTAAAGTAGAATTTTGGACAATTTTGAGTTTGGGGGGAAGGGGGATTTCAATAACCTCTTCCCGTGATATAATGTGTCCTCTGAAGCCAATTCTGATGTTTTCAGCACTCTATCTATTAGTGCTTTAGAAATATTTAAAAAGCTTCTAAAGTAGAATTTTGGAAAATTTTGAGTTTTGGGGGAAGGGGGATTTCAAAAACATCTTCCCATGACATAAATTGTCCTCTGAAGTCGATTCTGATATTTGTAGCGCTCTATCTATTAGTGCTTTAGAAAAGCTTCTAAAGTAGAATTTTGGAAAATTTTGAGTTTGGAGGGAAGGGGGATTTTAAAAACCTCTACCCGTGATATAACGTGTCCTCTGAAGTCGATTCTGATGTTTTTAGCACTCTATCTATTAGTGCTTTAGAAATATTTAAAAAGCTTCTAAAGTAAATTTTTGGAAATTTTTGAGTTTGGGGGGAAGGGGGATTTTAAAATCCTCTTCCCGTGATATAATGTGTCCTCTAATGTTGATTCTAATGTTTTTAGCACTCTATCTATAAGTGCTTTAGAAATATTTAAAAAGCTTCTAAAGTAAAACTTTGGAAAAATTTGAGTTTGGGGGGAAGGGGGATTTCAAAAACATCTTCCCATGACACAAATTGTCTTCTAAAGTTGATTCTGATGTTTGTAGCGTTCTATGTCTTAGCGCTTTAGAAATATTTAAAAAAGCATCTGAAGTAGAATTTTGGAAAATTTTGAGTTTGGGGGGAAGGGGGATTTCAAAAACATCTTCCCATGACATGAATTGCCCTCTAAAGTTGATTCTGATGTTTGTAGCGTTCTATGTCTTAGCACTTTAGAAATATTTAAAAAAGCTTCTGAAGTAGAATTTTGGAAAATTTTGAGTTTGGGGGGAAGGGGGATTTCAAAAAAATCTTCCCATAACATAATTTGTCCTCTGAAGTCGATTCTGATATTTGTAGCACTCTATCTATTAGTGCTTTAGAAATATTTAAAAAGCTTCTAAAGTAGAATTTTGGGAAATTTTGAGTTTGGGGGGAAGGGGGATTTTAAAAACCTCTTCCAGTGATATAACATGTCCTCTGAAGTCGATTCTGATGTTTTTAGCACTCTATCTATTAGTGCTTTAGAAATATTTAAAAAGCTTCTAAAGTAAAATTTTGGAATTTTTTTAGTTTGGGGGGAAGGGGGATTTTAAAATCCTCTTCCCGTGATATAACGTGTCCTCTAATGTTGATTCTAATGTTTTTAGCACTGTATCTATAAGTGCTTTAGAAATATTAAAAAAGCTTCTAAAGTAAAACTTTGGAAAATTTTGAGTTTGGGGGGAAGGGGGATTTCAAAACATCTTCCCATGACACAATTGTCTTCTAAAGTTGATTCTGATGTTTTTAGCACTCTATCTTTTAGTACTTTAGAAATATTTTAAAAGCTTCTAAAGTAGAATTTTAGAAAATTTTAAGTTTGGGTGGAAAGGGAATTTCAAAAACATCTTCCCATAACATAATTTGTCCTCTAAAAAGGATTAGGTTATTTTCACTGGTCTATCTTGTCAAATCCTTTCCCTAATTAATACAGTTTAAATGGTCTTATCAACAGAGTTGTTTGGCATGTGCCTGCTACCCTTAAGGGTAAGGGTTTCTGATAAGGCAAGTGTTACATCACAACAAACCTGGTTTCATATACCATAAAGAAAGTCAGCATGGGTTGAAAATTAAATGGCTTAGGATTTAAATAGGATTTTGGAATATATTTTAATGAACAAGGTTAAAAGCAGAAGTTGTGTAAGGTAAGCAGTGATTTATATTTATGATAGTAATTTAGGATGAAATATGAGTTAAAAACAACTAGTAATGCACAGTAATTTACCATTATATAGAGGGGGGGATGAGTGGAGGTAGGTACTTCAAAGTACCTTCCTGGGGCAAACCTTATCATGTACATCCATCCCTGAAAGTTTCATTTTCCTAACCCAACCCCTTTCCAAGATAGCCAAAAGTAACTAAAGTGGAATTTTACTGTATGACTTTATTTATGTTTGCTCTACAAAAGAATGAGGCATAAAGTCATCTGTATGACTTTTTATCATTCTACATAATAGCCTAGGAGAAAGCAATATATTGTCTTCTGTTTGACTTTATACTGCATTCTGCATTCTCTATGCAATTTTCTGTTGCTCAGACATAAAGAAAATTTTTCTATAGCCTATTGTCCTAGGCTATGTAGGTAACCCTACCCTAGAATATTGTATAAGTCTAAATAATTGTAAATATACGAACTTTCATGTTGTTTTCCACGAGCGTACTTGAAGAACATAGTGAAAAGACGAGATACGACCGCAAAAGTTCACTAAAGCTCTTGCTCTTATATGCTGCAACAGTGTCAGTAAAAGATGTGTCAAGTTGGCTGTATGATTTCTTTGACTCAGGCTCGTCTATAACATTATGTGTTTCACAGGCAAGGGAAGCTGCTTGTGAGCTTCTAAAGCGACAAGCACCATTAATAGCTCTCAATTTAAGAGAATTTTTCACTGAACCTCTCAACGCCATTGTGCAATTTGAATTTTTACAATTAAGTGAAAACGAAAACGGTTCGAATGTTGTAATGTTGTAAAATAAAAGCCTTAAACTGAAATAAAATACAAACAAATAAATACACAATATAATTTTGAATTTGTATCTAAGAAAGCCTCTGGACTGTTTTATTGGTTGTAAATTTTATCTGCGTTAATCAGTTTGTGTCAGATTAGTTATTATTTTAGCAAAACAATTTAAACTTAAATAACGCAATATACCTGCATATATGAATATTGAGCCTTGTTTAGCAGTTAGCACAATAGCCTATATAGATACTAGCTTAAAAAAAGGAGGACCTTGGTTATAAAATCTGAATCATGTATTCTAAATGTATCTCGTCTAAGTCAGAATGAAGAGACCATTCACACTTAGAATCATTGCAAGCACTGAAAAATATCAAATTGCAAGATTTATCATATCTCAACATTATGTTCAGTTTGATACTTGCTATGTTCCATTTCCAGCATCTGATAGTTTATACCATCTGAAACTGCTGAACTCAAAGAAAACTGTCAAAACTGAATCAGAAGCTCAGCTTTCTTTTTCAAAAAGTGTTTTAAGGTTCCAAGAACTTGATAGCTTAACTTTCTCAAGGTTTGTGTACCTTGTGTGTGTATCAGGTAAATATCGTGAAGAAACCATTGAAAGTGCAAAATCTTATTTGAGGCAGTCAAAGCCGGACCTCTCAAATGCAGCAAAAGCAAAAGTTTTAATAACAGGAAGCTCCTATCAGCCATTGGATTTATTATGGTAGGCAAAAACCCCAAAGAGTTGTTCTTTTACATAAGCTGATCAAGAAGGTGGTTCAAAAAGTTTTCAAAGATGCTGGACATTTTTTGTTATTTTTCTACAGAGCTATCTTTTAAGTCTATATAAACTTCTCCAAAAGATTCTGCTATTTCTTGACTCAATTCAAAAAAAAGTTTTGGTATCCTTCTATCCAAATTAAGGTAAATAATTGAGTTTAGAGGCTTCTTGCTACCTTAGAAAGTAGTTGGGTTTGGTGAATTTTTTAAGAAGGTATCCAGGGTCAAAAAACTTTTGGAGAGTATTGTCAAGTTGCTTTGTCTACTTGTTTCTTTTCTAGAGCTTAAAAGATCATATATGTGACAGTTCCTGACAACAGGACATTTTTCCTTAGTTTTGAGTTTTCAATCTGTTTTTGATTAGCTTTAGATTTTTAAAATACTATGTTTCTTGTTTCAATAGAATTTTAGGTAAATATTGAGTAGTTCACCTAAATGACCTATGAATAAAGTGAATATACTGCTCAATGCCTTTTTTATATTCTTTCTGAGTATAATAGTTTTTTTGGTGCAAATTCAATTTTAACCTAACCTTTATAACCTTATCCGAATAAATAGTCTATATTATATATTCCCCATGCATTTATTGATTCTCAATTTTGTATCCATTGATTCAATTTATATGGCCTATTCAGAGGGAGACTTTGGATAGATTAGGATAGAGGAGGAGCATACATCACTGTGTTGGCCTCAGGTGGCTTGATGCTGTGGTGAGTTTTTAGTAGTGTTAGTAGATTCAATTGACAGGTAAAGTGGTTTTAACAAGAGTGATACTAATAGAGATATAGAAACTATCTAAAATAGTAGAAAGAGGTATCATCTTTGAGGGTCTATAAAGAGCTTAAAATTGAATGTGCAACAAAAATGATTATTATACTCAGAAAGAGCATAAAAATGGTATCAAGTGGAGTATTCACTTTGTTTGCAGGCCAGTTATGTGAACTGTTCAATATTTACTGAATTTTAAGCCATATTAAGTTTTTTTTTCCTAAACTAATGAAATGAATTTTGGCTACAGTTCTTTAAAACCTTATACATAAGATTTGAGCAAAGGTTTAACATATTTTCTTTGCTCTTAGCTCATTGTCATTCAGTTTGAAAATGGTATTTTTGGCTGAGAGCCAAGAAAATAGGTAAATTTGTTTGAATGAATCCTTTGGTGTAATTATATGAGAGACCTTTCCAGGATGTTGAAGAATAAATACCTCTGTTGGAATTTCTGAGCTTTTTGAATTTACCCAACCAAAAGGACTTTCAATTTTATACTTATTTTGAAGCTGTTGCTTTAACTTTCAGTTATGTTTTTGACCTGTTTCTATTCCTGAAAGTTTCATTCACCTAACTCAACTAGTTTCCAAGATAAAAAAGCCTATAAATTAGAATTTTACTCAAAATAATTATATCCAACAATGACAACTTCCTTGTTTGATGACATTTGTCATCCTCTGAGAAGAAGTTTCAGATTGAAGAAAAGAAAGAAATTGCTTTGGGATAGATTCAGTGAGTAAGTAATATGATAAACAGGGATGCCAATTGAGAAGCTATGTCCCCCCTAAGTTTCTTTGAACCCCTCCCTCCCCCCTCACATTTTGAAAAGTCAAACAAACAACAAGATTACCCCCTTCCCCCTAAATAATTGTAAATTGAGAAAAGCAGTTACAAATTTTATTTTTGGGCTTTGCTATTGTAGCTACTGAGATACAAGATGGTACATTGTCTTTATTAGAAAAGATTTTATCTGAAAATGGGATTATAGTTTCAAAGTTTCTGAAGGTGCCCATTTTAGAGTATCATTTAAAAAAATTAAAAATAAACCCCCACCCTTAGATATTGAAAAACATATTTTGTCTTTCTTGCCCCACCCCCTCCCCCTAAAAGTTTTGTGAATTGACACCACTGGCCAATACAATGACACCACTTGAATTGTTGTTATGACAACATATTCTGTAGAAATGCACTTAGTCTCCACTATGTCTCTCACTTTAGTTCAATGGCTGTATAGCATTGTTTGGCAAACTTTAGTAATGTTGTGGTCAGTGGTTATAGTTTTGGATTTCCCATGCATTCCCTTGCTTTTTATTCTGTTTTCACACACTCACCCATCAAGTGCTAACAACTTCAAATTAAGGTCAGAAATTAATCAGATCACCTTTGTAAACCCCTGAGGTAGGACCCAAACTTAAATGAGACTTGGATAAGAATTATTCACTCTTATCCCTAGAGAGATCTCAGAGATGCAATTAAGCTGAAAGAAGTGAAGTTCTAGGTGATGGTTTTTTGAATAGTGACAAAGACCACACTGCCTTTCCATCATAAACAATAAGTATAACAATAGGGAAATTCTTATATAAGACAGTGGAATGCAACTTTAAATGAATATTTCAAGCCTATATCCAAGGGCTGTCCTCAGCAAAAACAAATGAAGAAAAAACAATATAAAAGAAACTCACAATAAAATTCAATCTTTAAAACTGAAAAAAATTTTAAATCTTCAAAACAGCCCTAGCATCATAACTTCAAGGAAGTTCAACCAGGACTGGTACACCAAGCAAAGTGAAAAAAGACAGTTCATTCAAATGGAATAAAAAACACTTACAGAGCTCTTTAAGCTAATATTGCCTTTTTGGCAGCCAGCCTAGAAGGTCTATCTGTAACAGGTTGAGTGGAATTATTTACTGTTTTTTAAAATAATTAGTTAAATCATTTCTAATTAAACTTGTATATAAGGCATTAAGCCAATATTCCCCCAAATCCCTATTTAAAGAAGTATTACTATTTCTTTTGATATTAATTTCAATTGCTTCATGAACAACCTGTTTGTGCCTAACTCATTGCTAATAAGGCAAGTCTCTTCAAAAGCATTTTATGGCTAGGGTTTTCATAGATATGAATGCTGCTTAAAGCAGACTCAAAAGAAATATTTGTACTATTAGACTTTAAATAGTACAAACTTCCTTGAAGTTATGATGCTAGGGCTGTTTTGAAAATTGAGAAAAAACTTTTTTCATTTTTAATGATTGTATTTTAATGTGAGTTGCTTTTATAGTGTTTTTTTCTTTGTTTGTTTTTACTGAGGACAGCCCTTGGATATAGGGTCAAAATATTCATTTAAAGTTGCATTCCACTGTCTTATAAAAAATTTTCCCCATTGTTCTACTTATTGTTTATGATGGTTTTTTCTACCATAGAAGATAGTTATGTTTGGTGAAATTTTCTGGAAACAGTCCAAGGAATTATGCCCGTAACGATTGTTTAAACTAGCCATCCTTGCTCCCTTCTCCCAAGAACAATGGCTTTTCATGAACTTGGCTAAACTATATTATATAAAAGTAAAACTCTCAGAAATAAATCTACAGCCCAGATGAGACCTAACAAAAGAGTTTTGTGTCTTTGATAAATCCCGTTTTATTAAGTTTAATTAATTTAGGAAATATTTAGTTCTATCTGATGGTTTTTTTATATTGTAGAAGATAGTTATGTTTGATAAAATTTTCTCAAATCATTCCAAAGTATTATGCCCTGAATGATTGTATAAACTAGCCATCTCTGCTTCCTTTGCTTCCAAAGAACAATGGCTTTTCATGAACTTGACTAAACTGTATGATATAAAAGTGACACTTTCATAAATAAATCTACAGCCCAGATGAGACCTAACAAAAGAGTTTTGTCTTTGAAAAATCCTGTTTTACAAGGTTTTAAGTAATTTAGAAAATATATATTTCAATTTGGAAAAATTTCTAACATGAATTAAAATCCTATACGAATCTTAGAATTCTGTTTTCAAAATCTAGAGTAAAAAAAAGTAGACTCAAACCAAAATTTGGGAAAAATGTTTTATTTACTTTTTTTAAAAGTGAAGAAGGGTATAGGGCCAGCCTTCTCTGCAGTTTTATAAGCCTTAGAAAAGGGTTAGAGTAGAGATAGGGGCTTGAAAACACTTTACTAGGCTAAGTTAGTTTTCAGATTCTGAGTTCATTCCTAAAATTTGTGTCCTTCTGACTTTTAGAAAAGCAATCCTTGTTTTGAGTATTTATTTTTCTTTTAGATTTTGATCTTCCAGTTTTTTGTTTCTTTTTTTTTGGGGGGGGGACTCTGTTTTGAATGAAGCAATAATCACAGTTTATAATTGAAAGTAAGAGACTGGTCCACATAAGTGATGATAGTCCCTCTTATTTATGGGAAATAAAAATAAACTCATTTACATTAATTTTTCATGTAAATTGTTGAACATTTAATGGAAAATAAAACACAGACAAGAAGATAAAGAGAAACACTAATGCATAGAACAAGCACAATTTTCTGGAATGGAATGGGTTTGTGTTCTCAGTATAAAAAAAATTGCTGTTTCCAATGAATTGTAGCCCCTGAAATTACTGTTATGTGCACTTTTACTTGTTGTAAGTTTTAACCTCAAACTTTCCTTGTCTGTAAAAAAGGACTTGTTTTTGTTTATTTTTTGGGCTCTGAGAGGACAAGCTTGTCAGAACAGCTAAACTATATGACATTAAAGAAAAATAAGACCAAATCACAAGTGTTTTTAGGGGAGTTGTTTTTAGTTGTTTTTTTTTCCTTATTTATTGTTTTTCTAAGGGGGACAAACTTGTCAAAAAAGCTTAACTGCATAAAATTAAGGATACACATTATTAAATCACAAGAATCTTCATGTTCTGTAGGTTAAGCTGTTTTGAGTTATTTGAAAGAAAAAATTGCAACTACTATAGCATATGTAGGCACTGTTTCACAGCACTGTGATTTTTTTCTTATTAATTTTGGTTTCTACGAAATTATCAGTTGAAAGCCAATTTTATCTAGGAACAGACTTGTGTCACAGAAGCTATATGAATTCATGCAACTGTCTGATGTCCTGTCCCTTTTATCAACATTTGGAGGAGCCTACTCATCTTTGGGAGACAAATACAAAAGCTGTGTAAGTTTCAAAATGCATGCAGGGACACATTTATGCTTAAGATTTAACTTTTGCTACCTAAGCAGTTGAACATTTCACACTCCTTTGCAAAACACAGTGAAATAATTTAGCCTTTAGTGGGATTAATTAAAAAGTCTTTTATGTAAAATAAGTTCTGCAATGAAAGGTAAAGAACTCCATTAAACCAAATATGAGCAAAAATAAAATCAAATAATTTACCAAGCATAAAACTAGCACGAGTCACCATCAATAAATAAATGAAACCCAAAACGAACAGAAATTGCAATAAATAACCAAGTCAAACTCAAAACGAACAGAAATTAACATGAGTAGGGCTCAAAACCTCCATGCCTCGCCAAGGCCAGAACATAATTTGCACTTTAGTGTAAGAATATAAATTTTTCTACTTTTATAACTTTAGTAAATTAAATATTATAAACATTTTGATTAATAAATATCAGCATATTTATATTAAACTGACAATGCAAATTCATTTGTAATTTTTTCAGTAAAGGGCAAATTATGTTCTGGCCTTGGGAAGGCGTAGAGGTTTTGAGCCCTACTCATTTTAATTTCTGCTTGTTTTGAATTTGCCTTGGTTATTTATTGTAATTTCCGTTCGTTTTGGGTTTCATTTATTTATCAATGCTGACTTGTGATAGTTTTATGCTTGGTAGATTATTTGATTTTATTTTTGCTCATTTTTGGTTTAATGGAGTTCTGTACTTTTATTTGAAAAACTCATTTTGCCAAAAAGGTTTTTTTTTATTAACTTCTCTTCGTTTTATATTGCCATAGTCATTTTAAAGAAAAAGAAAATAATAGTTTAAATCTTTTTATTTTTTTTAAGCCTTTATAGTTTGGCCTGCTATTTGTATGCTGGAGAAAATTTTTCAGTAATTTTTAACAACATACATCTTTTTGAAAATCCGAACACAAATAGCAGTGTTTAATTTAGTTTCATACCTCCTCTAGTTGACCTGAAATAGAAATAGAATACAAGTTGTAGGGGGGTATCCATCCTCTTATCACTCTGAATCTCAAAAAGGGCACTAAATTTTTTGATTAGTAATCCAATAAGCCTCCTCCAAAGTTTAGACGATCACCCTTTCTATATAAACCTTATTACCCCTAGGACATAACTTACAACCCTTGCCCTGAGGGCTGTAGGAGGGTCGTCATCGTCAGATACACAATTCCTGGACCTTTCAACTACATTGAACAAAACGGCTATCTAAAAATTTTGTTTGGATATGTTTGGGGAAATGGTGGGCGTGGGAGGAGATTAGTAGCCTTCCAATCACTTGGCTATTTGAATGGGCACTAGCCTTTTCAATTTCCAATGGAATTAGCCTTTTTAAAAGTTTCTACGACAACAAATGGCCATTTCAAACTTTCTATCAGATTCATTTTAGGAAAATACAAGGTGTTGGGGGGTTCCAACATTTGATAACTTTAAATCTTATATATGGTACTAGAACTTCTGATGACCAATCCAATGAGCCCCCTCCAAAGTTTCTATGACCACCCTTTCTATGCAAACTTTATATGCCCCCAGGGCAAACTAACAACCTTTGCCCTGAAAGCTGTGGGGGGTTGTCATCCTCAAAGACATAATTTCTGGACTTTTTAAAAACGCTGAACCAAATGGCTATCTGAAAATTTTGATTGGATATGTTTGGGGAAATGGTGGGTCCAAGAGGGGGTTATTTGCCCTCCAATCACTTTCGACTATAAAAAGGGGCACTAGGCCCTTAAACTTCCAATCAAATAAGCCCTTTTAGAAGTTTATATGACAACAAATGGACATCTCAAAATATGTATCAGATACATTTCGGGAAAATACGAGGTGGGGGGGGGGGGGTATCCATCCTCCAATCGATCTGAATCTTAAAGAGTGCACTAGAACTTTTGATTACCAATCCAATGAGCCCCCTCTGAAGTTCATACGACCACCCTTTCTATATAAACCTTAAATGTCCCCAAAGCATGACTTACAAGTCTTGCTCTTAGGGCTGTGGGGGGAGAGTCATCCTCAAAGACATAAATTCCGGATCTTTCAACTATGTTTAATAAAATGGCTATCTCAGAATTTTGATTGAATGTGTTTGGGAAATGGTGAGCGTGGAAGGGGGGTTAGTTGCCCACTAATCACTTTTAACTATTAAAAAGGACGTCGACCCTTTCAATTTCCAATAGAATGAGCTTTTTTCGACATTTCTATGACAACTCCTTTGATACAAGGTGCCCTGGTCTAAAAAAAAAGATAATGCGCTGTACCCTTATTGCTCTTTCATAGGCAGCACAATTGCGCTTCCTAAGTAAAGAACGATGTTGGCCCAATGTATTTTTTTTTCTTAGACCAGGGCACTTCATATCGAAGGAGATGTCGTAGAAACTATGAAAAGGGCTCATTCAATTGGAAATTGGAATGGCTACTGCCCTTTTTAATAGTCAAAAGTAATCCGAAAGCAACTAACAACCCTTCCACGCCCACCATTTCCCCAAACACATCCAATTAAAATTTTGAGATAGTCATTTTTCAACATAGTTGATTTCCAGATAGAAATTATGTTTTTGAGGAGGACACTTCGCCCACAGCCCTCAGGGCAAGGGTTTTAATGTATGCCCTGGGGGCATATAAGGTTTTTATAGAAAGCTTTGTTGTAGAAACTTAAAAAAGCGCTCATTCGATTGAAAATTCAAAGGCTAGTGCCCTTTTTAATAGTTTAAAGGGATTGGAGGGCAACTACCCCCCCCCCCTCTCATGCCCACCTTGTCCCCAAGCACATCCAATCACAATTTTGAGATAGATTGGATGAATTTGATTACCACATGGTTTAAGATTACAATAGTTAAACTCATTTTTATAATTAAGGTAAAATAGAAAGGACTTTAACATTTTTTACTGCTGTCAATAAAGCATTTAAAACTCAGATCCCCTTATATCAGACTATCCAGAGAGTGTAGTTCTTAGAACAATCGTAAATATTGTAAATATTGTATCCTTTCAGGTCATATAATGGAGGCAGTTGGGTTATAATATTTCTTTAGAAATTAATTATGATTTGTTCGAATATGAAGTAGAAATAGGAGTCATTTAAATCAAAATATAGCTTACGATAAAACTTTATAGAGTTGACCTTTTTCATATTTTTTCCTACTATTAAGCTCTATACAATAGAAATCTAAAGTCCAATCAAGTTACAGCCATATTTGAAAGAACCAGAGAAAGAGTATTTAAAAAAAAATAGGACTAAATGTACAAAAAAAAATATGTTTTTACTTGTGCTTCTGCCGTTAAAAGGATGTCCTCTCGTCACAGGAAATCCTTTTATACGGAGGCAAAATCTAAAAACAGAAGAAGTTATTTCAGTATTTACTCTGACTCCAATTTTTCAAATTTGAATTACAGATGTTGAATAACAAAACAGGCAGACTGAGATCTTTCATCCATTTCTACTTCACAAAAGAATATATAACAGCAATAATAGATGAAAGATTATTGGAAGTTTACCGTGCGGGGTCACCACTTTTAAAGGCAAAAATGGCGCAAAGAGTTGCTATGCCACTTACTGGAGGGGGAAGATCCCTCTTTGGCCCCAAATTAGTGGGATTTCCGCGGTTACTCCAACGGTTCCGTATATACCAACGTGATCGGATGGTCTATGGCCACATTTAAAGCCAAAGTTTACCGATAAGATTTCTAACCAACTCTTTTAGATTCGACCGAAGCTGAAAAGTTAAACGAGTACATAGTAAAAGAAAAGCTTACTGTAATCACTCCACGTCGTATAAAAGAACTAACTAAAAAATGGACTCTTCCTCCCAGCCCGCTAGCTGCATGCCGCGACAGGGGTTACGAGGGTGGTAAACGAATCTTTCCAGCCAATCCTTGGACTTACTAATTTACTGGCCGACCTCCCTAACTGCGCAATTCTTCACCTCGTGGTCTATTAAGCACGTACGCAGTTAAGAGGACCCAAAATGGCGTCAAAAATAAAAGGAAAATTAATATTTATTACTCAAGGAAGGAAAATAATTAAGGGGCCAAAAGAAATGAATCTAGGAGGGACATTTATCTGAAAAAAACTGGGACCAAGGGTTCCAACACCTCCCTCCTAAGATAAATGGCCCGTATCTCCGGTGGATTGGCTGGAAACTCAGACATAAAATCAAATTAAAATAAACACTAAATTTTTTTTCATCTTGCTCCGGTCTTCTTGTTTACTTCCTTCTTATAGCTCTTGCCGTGCGTGGGTTTCTGCCTTGCCGAGTAGTTTGGGGTACTATGAAGTTTTCCTCGTTTTTCAGTAGCTTCTCTTCCTCCTCCGTTGGAAATAATTGCAGGATGTCTTCCTCGGGAGTCTCCTGACGATCAACGAACATGTTGAGGAGAGCCCTATCAGTTAATTTTTCTGGGGGGATTAGGGGGGTTGACATAGGTAGAAGGGGTTTTATTTCCTCGGCCGGATATCGAATATCCGTGGCGGGATAAATAATCTCTGCTCTGCTTGTAGTTGCAGTAGCAGGATACCGAATATCCATAGCGGGGTAATGAATCTCGGTTGGTAGTGACGATTTGGGGAGGGGTGTAAATAAGGAGTGGTACTTGGACGAATTTGTGTGGTGGGAGGACGGGTGTTACGATTTGGAGGGGGAAGAAGAGGGTTAACGTAAGGGCGCGCGGACTCAGCCTGCGGCCTTCGGGGTATCTGATAGCTGAATATTGGTTGGTCGATCCCTAATAACGATGGACGGTCAGGCACAGCCCCCCGTCCAGTCTGACGTGTCTTTATTTCTTGTGAATGCGGTGGAGGGTTTTGGGATCTGCTTGTCTCTGCTCTGGCGTGGGTCCCTACCTCTCTTTTCCCTTTGTGATGGGACGGCAGCTGGCGTTTTCGAAGGGATTCGTCCTTCCATGCCGAACAGTCACACCCCTCCACCGATTCCTTTAAAATTTGATTGAGGCTTGGAACATGTACGTATTCCTTTATGCAGTGAGTAGTAAAGCATTAATAGATACAGATCCTACATTCAATCCTACATTCAATCCTACATTCACGCCTACATGAATATACAGTGTAGTCTAACCGGTACATTGGCTTGTTAGGGTCAGTCACCTATTACTATGAACGGTACTTGGCATAGCAGACGGGTTTTTCTGAGGTAACACGCATTTTTTTGGGGTGGTCAAACGGTGAGAGAGAGGTGGTTAGTCTATATAGAGTAAGTTGAATAGTAGGTTTTTTTCTAAACCAGTATTGCCTATAGCTTAATATATTCAAATATTTTTTGATATCTCTAATAGTGTATGTGTCTTCCGTGTCAGAAAACCAGTGGTAAATCCCGTATCAGAAAACCGGTGTGTCTTGTTTAGCTGCCGATATATATATCAATTATTTTTTTGTATATATTCAGGTTTCAGATTATAATTTTCTACAGTTTGAATAGTTCATTCAACCTATCAGTATCGGTATTTTTGCGATCATTTACATAGATATGGAATATTCTAAGCAGCTTCTGGTGAGTAAAATTTTGTCATTATTATAATAAAAAGAAATTGTCTCGCCATTAAGTTAAGGAAGAAATTCCTTCCTTACACTTTCGTTTTTTTTCACCATGTTGTTACCTCTTTTAAAAAGCTTCCTTCTTTTAAATATTAAACAGTCCATGTGTTTCAATTTTAGTAAATATTCAAAAAAGAGAGAGGCAGATTCACTTTGATTTTGGCTCATTGTATATGAAAAATTAAAATAGAATTTGCATATTAGTTTCGGCAGATATGAAAGGTCGCCCCTCTCCTCAATATCTTGCTCTTTACGCTAAAGCTGTTAGCGCTTTCAAAAAAGCTTCCTATTCTAATTAAAAAGTCCCTGTTTTTTTATAAAATTTCGGTAAATATTCAAAAACAGGGCCAGTCAGTTTCGCTATAAAAATAATCAAATCGTTTTTCATCCTTTCCACCTGAAAAAAGGTGTTAATATTCAAACAGGACGGACAGTTTCACCAATAAAATAATCAAATCACTACTTTCTTCTACCTGTAAAGGGATGTTTTCTCACCATCTGATTAAGAAGAGCATGTTTACAAATTTGTTGGCTAAAAATGGCTTTCTCAAAATTGAGTTATGAATTAACTTACAAATTAACTTACATAACGAAACTTCTATATTTATATGTTTTTATCACATGTATTAAGGGGTTTACCCCCTAGTCAATGCCTCACTCTTTACGCTAAAGTTCGAATTTCGTTCGAGTCACAAAGGTTGGTCTTCCTTTTTTTCTGTGATTTAAAGTATTTCGTAATTTAGGTATATAACTTTTAAAAGCTTTGCATACAATTGTCAACTTTTTTTTGTGTTTCGATACTATGGAATTGAAGATCCAATGCCCTCTGTTAATATTTTGAATAAGTAAGAATTGAGCTAGCTAATTAAATTTTGTCATTTTTTTTATTTCAAATTTTGACGGTTTAGTACCATGATATTCGTAATTTAGGTATATAAGTTTTAAAAAAAAAACTTTGCATATATAAAAAAAAATTTATAATTGTCAACTTTTCGTGTTTGGTACTATGGAATTGAAGGCCTAATGCCTCCCCCGTTTTGTATTTACGCGAAGGAACATTTGAGCAGAAAAATATTGATTTATAAAAAGTAGCAGGCATTCTAAAGTACTAATAGATTGAGCGCTACGAGTTTCAGAATCGACTTTATAGGTCAAATTATATCACGGGAAGAGGGTTTTAAAATCCTCCTTCCCTTCAAACTCAAAATTTTCAAAAAATTTTATTTTAAAAAGCTTTTTAAATATTTCTAAAGCACTAATAGATTGAGCGCTACAAGTTTCAGAATTGACTTTATAGGTCAAATTATATCACGGGAAGAGGGTTTTAAAATCCCCCTTCCCTCCAAACTCAAAATTTTCAAAAATTTTATTTTAAAAGCTTTTTAAATATTTCTAAAGTGCTAATAGTTATAGCACTACAAACATCAGAATTGACTTTATGGGTCAAATTATATTATGGGGAGATGTTTTTGAAATCCACCTTCCCTTCAAACTCAAAATTTTCCAAAATTCTACTTCAGAAGCTTTTTTAAATATTTGTAAAGCTTTAAGA
>JAQQPU010018670.1:0-17260 GCA_029168905.1 Artemia sp. Kazakhstan ARC1039
ACTGTCCAAAGAAGAATTCAGTGTCATTTGCAGCGAAGCTCGCTTTATGATTGCATTCACCTTAACCTTAGGGTTACCTCCAAAGTAGATTAATTTATCGAAATCTTCTAATGCCCCAGCTAAATCAAGGGACAACATTCTAAATGTTCCACGCAGAAGACGGATTATTTCGTTTTCGTGAACTGCAAGCACCTCACTACAAGCAGGGATAACCTCATCATATTCTCTTTTGTGAAAGTAGAGTAAAGGTTTATCTTTGGGCCTTCTTCCATCTCCTTTGTCAAGTACTAAATTCACGGCTTCTTGAATGGGATCTTCACTGAAGGAAGCAAAAAATGACTTGATGCAATGTGGTGACGGCAGGTTAGGCGTCCGGCTCGCCATCTCCTCTTTGGCATTTTTTTGTCCTAAGTTTTTCAAAACTCTACCAGCAATCCCGAGCGTACTTTGATTCTGAAAGCCCTCCAGAAGGCATGTTGTCATCACATCTTCAAAAGCTTCTTCTAGCTTATATAAATGTTCATAAGCCTTACCTCTTCGCAAATAGGCTTTCACATATTGTTTTTCTAGAGAAATTGCTCGAGAACAATCCTCAGCGACCTTTGGATAGTCTTTTCTGTGTTCAAAGGCGGCTGCTCTATTTTGGTAGCATGTTGCTAGCTCTGATGAATCTGCGCCTCCAGTTTCAATGGCTTTTGTGTAATAATTAGAAATAATTTATTTTAGTTACTATAGATTTTTAACCCAATTAATTTCCTTTAAAATGAGCTATTGAACAACCCTCTACGATGTTCCAGTGCCAAGCTATCTCTGGATACAAAAGAAAAAAAAAAAAGAAAAAAATATCCCGTTTAGGCAGAATGTTGTAGTAGCTGCCACTTTTCTTGATTTTCAAGCCAATATATTTCCCTTGCTGTTCAAGCCAAGGGACAGAAATTTTACTATGCAGGGGTTTCGGACAAGGCGGTTCTAATGGTGTACTTTTTGTTTTGATCTGACTCTTTTTTTAAGAACTATGGGTTTTTATATTTCTTAACATTGGACGTGATCGTCTCTTACTAGGTTGCTAGCTACCGCTGCAACCCGGATCTCTGAAAGAATAGATTTTTGTTGAAAAGTCAGCTAGAACTTCATAGTAAAACTTCGCAAAACTTCATAGTAATATCCAAAAGAAATGTTGCATGTTTAGTTAAAAGCTTCCAAGGTATGGACCGGCAACTGTGGAACAGTTTACAGATGTAATGGGAAATCTTATACATCACTATGAATATATGGAGGCATAATTGTCCTTTACTTAGTTTCAGCTTAAATTCGATGATCGAGCCTTTATGTAATTATTATAATAATTTCGTAAGAAAAATGATTCTATTTAAAAATAATTTGTTTTATAACTACAAAACGTTTTTAACCCCATTAATTTGCTTTAAAATGAGACCATTAAACAACTCTCTACGATGTTCCAGTGCCAAGCTATCTGTGGAATTACTAACCTATACTATAATTAAGTGGTATATAAAATTTAGTATAGGCAAGAGGTCGTTCTTTATTATAACATAATTAAAATTTCTTAATGTAATGAAAAAATTTGTTTTAATTACAAGAAGTTTTTAACCCCATTAATTTTCTTTAAAATGAGCCATTGAACAACTCTCTATGATGTTCCAGTGCCAAGCTATCTGTTGAATTACTAACCTATACTATAATTAAGTGGAGTATAAGATTTAGTATAGGCAAGAGGTCGTTCTTTATTATACTTTTTAGGAACTATGGGTTTTTATATTTCTTAACATTGGACGTGATCGTATCTTACTAGGTTGCTAGCTACCGCTGCAACCCAGATTAAGTGACGTATAAAATTTAGTATAGGCAAGAGGTCGTTCTTTATTATAACGCCCTTCATATTTATCATATCTTATATGTAACATATTTTATTATAAGTCTCTGATAGTACAATGGTAAATACACCTGCTTGTGACGCGGGTAACAGGGGTTCAATTCCCAGTCGTGGGGAATTTTTATGCATTGTCTTTAAATATGACAGTACAGGCATATACTGTTGTTAAGTGGCATATACAAGTTAGTATAGGCAACGGTTTTTTCCTTATAATACTAACTATTATTTTAATCCTTCGGTCACTATGGGGTAAAATTCGTTCTTTAATGTAAAACATTGGACGTGATCGTTTCTTACTAGGTTGCTAGCTACCGCTGCAACCCGTATAATATTTATCATAAACATTTCAGTTAGTATAGGCTAAAGTTTGTTCTTTATTATAACCTAGCTAAAATAGGGAAGATAATATGAATGAACCACAGGGTTCAGTTTCTTTGGGCTTGAGTCCGTTCTTTACTATAACTACCGCTTGAATCCAGATTATAAATTACGAACAGGAAAAAGCCTACGGCTTTTTCTTCTTTGGAATAGTAAGAGACGATCCTCAAATAATCAGAAAGCTAACTAGGTTTATAATTTGTTCTTTAACATAAACGTCATTTATCGGATATTTTAATAAGTCCTATATGGTCTAGAGGTTGGGATAGCTCTCACCCAGTTGGCTTGATTTCAAATTTTGTATGGGAAATTTTAACTTATAATGATTTCTTAAGAAACATAATTAAAATTTCTCAGGGTACTAAAAACGATTTATTTTAATTAGAAGAGCTTTTAACCCCATGAATTTCCTTTAAAATGAGCCATTGAACAATTCTCTACGATGTTCCAGTACCAATCTATCTGTTGAATTACTAACCTATACTATAAATAAGTGGCGTATAAAATTTAGTATAGGCAAGAAGTCGTTCTTTATTATATTAAACTGACAAAATTTCTTTTGGATATTGCTATGAAGCTTTGCCAAAGCATTTCTAGCCGACTTTTCAACAGCATCCGCTCTTTCAAAGAGAATTTTAATCTGTAATTTCGAATACTTTTCGTGATCCCGATAAAACATGCGTAAAATGTTTCTCAATTTACAAAGATCAGCCTGCATTTTTGCCATCTTCTTGTATTTCTGAATGTAATTTTTCCCTTTGTCCTTATGCGTTCTTCGGTACAACCTCGCAGAGAATTTAATTTTTTCATTATAGCTTTTGTCACCCCAGTATCTACCCATTATTCTGGTAGCAACTTTTTTCTTATGTTTGTTTCGGTAATCTATATCGTTATCATACCTTTCCTTGCTCTTTTGTTTCGCTGTCTCAATTTTCCCTTCTCGATACCCCTGATCCGTAAGATACCTCTGTTTTGCTCTGTCATATTTCATTTTCTTAAATCCTGGATCACAAGACATCTTAGTAGCAATCCTTACGCGTGCTCGAGCTTTATTGCGTTTGGTGGCATTTTTATCTCTTTTAAATAAACTTTTCTGATATTTCAGGATGTTAGCTTTATTTTTTGTGTAGTAAAGTTTTCTATTAGTAGAAATTTGGATTGTTCTATTTTGATATTGTTTTTGGTTATTCTTTCTTTTTTTCCACTCGCGTGAGATCATATTTTTTCAAGGTTTAAAATTATTAAGCACACAAAATCCCGTGTCGAGTATCTAAAACCTAGCATAAAACAAAACTAATTTTAAAATTTTCAGGTATTTATCTTGTTTGAATTACAAAATTAGTATTATTGGTTAGACACCATAAATATTTTTGCAGTTTACATAATAAGTTTAGTGATTCTGGACTGAAAACTAAAATAATTGCAATTATGAGACAATAATATGGAGATATGTACTTTACGGGTTACAAACCAAAAAAAGCTTGGTTCCAGGATACAATAATAAATTTGAACTGAGATGAAAAAAAAATTTCTTCCAGGAGACAAAAAGCAAAACTAATTTTAGAATTTTCATGTATTTTTGTTGTTTAAATTAAAAAATTACTATTACTGATTAGGTATCATAAATATTTTTGCAGTTTACATAATAATTTTAGCGATTAAGCCAAAAAAGAAAATTTTGGTTCCAGGAGTTTCGGTTACTATTGAGACAAGTAGCTATTATTACTATAGAGTTCATTACATGGACTGTTTTATTGCTTCAAAATTCAAATATCTTTGAAAAGACTGCAGTATGAAAATACATCAAAAATGCAATTTTTTTGACAAAATTGATTCTACTTTAAAAAGTATTTTATTTTTAAATACAAAAGTGACTAGATGTTGCAATTTCCTTTAAAATGAGCTATTATACAGCTCTCTATGATTTTCCAGTGCCCAGCTAGCTGAGCAGAAAAAAAAAGCGGAAAGAAAAAAATATCCCGTTTGTGGAGAATAACGTGGTAAAAGTCAATTTTCTTGATTTTCAAGCCAATATATTTTCTTTGTTATTCAAGCCAAAGGGCGGTAAGTTTCCTTTATAGAGGATTCGGACAAGGCGGTTCTAATGGTGTACTTTTTGTTTTGATCTGACTCTTTTTTTAGGAGTTGGGGGGTTTTATATTTCTTGACATTGGAGGTGATCGTCTCTTACTAGGTTGCTAGCTACCGCTGCAACCCGGATCTATAGCATCAGAATAATTACCAGCCTTGAAAGCATGATTGCCCTTCGCCTTCCATTCTTTACTGGTTAAAGGTTACTTTTCATTTTCCACAGAAAAGGATTCAGAAATGGATGAGCTTGTGTGCTCTTCTACATTTGTACCTGCACCTTTGACATTTGTTTTTCTGCTTGACCTTGAGGGATCCTTTTGGTTGTTCTTGTTATAAGCATAGTAGACTGAGCCAACACCAGCAACAGCAGCTAATGCAATTCCTAATTTCCATTTATGATCTTCCACTGTAGAAGAAAGCCTTTGTATAAAGCCAGTACTGCTATTTTCACCCATTTTCTATATTTTTTTTTTCAAAACCACGTTAAACTTTTTTGAAAAAGATGTTTGATTATTGAAGTAAGTTCGATTTCTAACAACGATTTCTACTAAGCTTCAAACTTTTGGTTTTCTTTTTTAAACTTTTTGAATTGTTGTAATTCCTTGTCAAAATATATACAAATATTTTTGCAATCACCAATTTCTTTGCTCTTTAAGCAATTTAATGTAAACTTCTCCATACATAAAAATCTTCAATTTTTCCACGTAAGTGTGACAACGTCATTTCAATACTGATGTATATAAAAATGACGTCATTCACATAGATTTCTTTTCTTCTAAAATTAAGGCTCTTAACGAATTTTTTCAAAGTTCTGGCCTATATAGATCGTTCCTTAGGCCAGAATATCCTAGGTTGCCAATTTTCTCGAAAAAATATGGAGCCGTTTTCGAAAAAAAAAAATAAATACAGTACTTAAAGTAACAAACTGCAAGTAAAGAACGACCCTTGTCAAAAGAAATCTAAACTGAAAAATAAAGATTTTATTTACAATGCACGGAACAGCAGAATCCCGTAATAACTGGTCCAATGACCCATGTTAACACTAATACGTTCTTGCTTGCACTTGAGTCACGGCACAGGTTATTCAGCCTAATTTGGTACAAAAAAAAAATACGCTGGACCACACTCTGCCACTGGGATTGGTCTACTGTTTGGGGACGGATGATTTCCACCCATGGTTTGTTCCATTTACGTCAGTACTTCCGGAATCCGCCCTTAAGAAAAAGATACTGAAAAAACGCTAAAAGAAAGAAAACATTAGTAAAGAAAAGAATAATCACTATTTAATAAAGATGTGCAAACTTCAAAACATATGCGCCAAAAATAAACCAATTCTAGTAAATTTGCAAATAATTTAATAGCAAAATTTACCTGGGCTGTTTTTTCTTAGCTCTGCTTCGGAACACTTAAAATATTGGGAAAGCACTATAACTGAATTCTTAAATATTTCAAGTCAAGTTTTACAGAGTAATATTAACTGAAAAAAGGGATAACTTCATAAAATTTTCCCAATCTTTGTATAAACCCTACTCAACGAAAGGTTGCACCAAATAAATTTTTTGTCTAATAAACACCTATGTATATTGCGATACTTCACATTTTTTAAGTTTACACAATATAAATTCTCTAGAGTTTTTTAGCAGTGTTAGTTGGCTAATTTTGTATAAATATGAAATTCATTTAATTAGTGGGTGCCTATTATGATTCTATTCATTCCTGTCAAATCTTTTTTTTTTTCTTAACTGTGTTTTCATTTATTTTAAATAATCGTCAGGTAAGTTGCGGCCTTTCAACTTAGTGAACTGTCACTTTGTTAAACAGCTTGCCTGCCATCTAGAATATATGTCTGAGAACAAATCCTTCCAAAAATTTTATTTGGAAAACTTTCATTGCCTAAGGAAACAACTTTAGATATCATGACTGTTTTTATTTTTTGTAGCCAAGTTTTAATTTTTTTAATAAAAAATATTTTAAAGTGAGATATTCCCACAATGATGAATTAAAATGTTTGGTTTTTGGCAGCTATCTTTTTACTTTTCTTCTGTTAACTTTAAGTTTCATTTGCAAAACTGTCGGATGATCAAAGGGTTTTTTGACTAACAAACCAAATTTCAAAATCGTAATCAGAGCTGAAAGTTTACTGTTCCGATGACAATAAAGATCATGAACAGACTGTTCCACTCCAAACCAGGATCAGAAGTTTCTTGTCTAGATTTTGAATCCGGCAACAACGTCAAAAAAAGATTTTGTATTTTGCCCAGTCATTGGTTAGGTTTATAGACTTAATTGTTCAACAGGTTGTAATTTTTACAATTTAGTTTTATGAACTTCTTTGTTCCACTGAAAATTCTCAATCTGGTTTATGAATGAAAAACTCCTCAAATGAGCTTGAAACTCTTATTTTAGGTAATCAATAAAATTATGTAATAGTATTGAGAACTCCCCGGTTATCATTTCAGAGACCCATTACATCTTATACCCGTTTTGTCTTATATGATATACCCCCTATCTAGTATTCTTCTAATATGTTTTTCTGAAGTATGATAAAAAAAATAATACTTTAGAAACAAATTTGGGCTATATATTTGCACATTAGTCGTGTGGGTAAATACAACGGGTCTGCATGCCTAATGTCTTAGGTACAGTTATTCTGCATATTATGTAGTAAGAATTATTTTCTAACTTCACACTGTCCAATGCTTTACCCCTCCCCCCTCCTAGTGTGCAAATATAGCCATTTACTCTGTCACTTCTCTTTCTCTTGTCTCACGCTAAGCTGAAAGAAACTAACGAAAAAAAAAACGGTTCTGCGATGCTTCAATGAATGAACAACTTGAGCGGTAGGGGGTTTATCATACAAGTACCACCGACTGAAGTTAAAGCCATTCTTAGCTGAAGTACAATACTCAGAATTATCAGACGGTTCGCTTGGAGCGTCAGACATGACTTAGTTAATTTTTGCTTCCTCTACTGATTTGAATTTCCTATAAAAACTAGTTGGATTTAGATTTCAGGGCCACTTGGAAATCCTAAAATCTTCTAGGATACCAGATGTTTTCTCGTGATCCAGATTTCAAGGAAATGCAAAATGAATGAGAAAAAAAAAAGACATTCAATAGACCAGGGTCATCTAGAAGCAAAAATTTACACATAAAAAGAAAGGACCAAGAAGTGCTATCATAATGATGAATATTACAAAATAGCCTGATTCCATTTGGTTTGTTCTTTACTAAAATCTAATCTAGAAAAAGCCAAAGACTTTATCCTGTTTGTGATACAGAAAAAATTCATTTTTGTTCATTTCTGGTTTAATAAAGTTCTTTTATTTTTTTTTGAAAACTTATTTTGTGGAAAAAGTTTTTTAAATAATTTCTGTTCGTTTTATATTGACATAGTCTTTTTCAGGGAAAAAGACTGGGCCTCTTCAAAAGTTAAACAGCCATACATAATTAAAAAAAATTATTACATGAATTAAACATATAGAGCGTCAATTAAAATATAACACATAGGGCCAACATGGCTCTTCATCTAGGCAGCGCTAATAGTGCTGTGCAAGAATATAACTACAAAACGATAATGTCCCATGCATTGTTCATGTATGTTATTAAAATTTAAAACGAACAATAAATATTCCTTATATAAGGGTGACAGCGCCTCAATCCCTCGATTGTTACGCTAAAGTTTTTTAGTTTTCTAAAAGTCTTTTTAGTCCGATTTGACGGCCTTTGTGTTTAAGGAGATGTTAAAGAATTGGTACAAAAAGTCGAACTATGGCATAAATAATCAAGAACTGAGCCACCCCCTTTATTTGCAGAATAACTTCTGTTTGTTTTAAGTTTTGATGTTACTCCTTAATTTCAGTTGAAAAAAACTTTTTTTCTTCATTTATTTAAGTTCTATTTATCTCCGTGAGAATCCCCCCACCCCCGAAAAATCCCTCTTGCGTATTACCATCCTCCCCCGCCCGCTGAAAATTTCCTTCTCGCTGTAAATTCCCCATAGAACGCTGCGGACAATTCCCATTGGAAAATTTTCCCTACTTTTATTTGAAATTATAATCATGAGAAGTATTATGTTTGAAAAGCTAGGAGAAAATATCCACTTTCGTAACTCAAGCTGATAACAGTTAAAGTGATCGTGTCTTGATATTTTTAGCCAGTTGATTAAGCAGCTTTTGAGGACTTTTCCTATGCTCCCTCTGCAACTGCAAGGACTAAGCACATTCTCTTGGGTTCCTCAACCAAAAGAAATTTGACACACGCCTATGCCCTTTTCCAATGAGGTTTAAAGAACCTGTCCAAAAGCTTTCGCGTTATTTTGTCTGAACTGAAAGTTAAATGAAAAATAATCATACTTCTAGTCAAGGCTATAATTATGATTTCAAATTAGGATAAATATCTGTGCTCCTTTCAAAGTGATGTTCAAGCAATTTTAATTAAAATTGTAAATTGTCATTCAAATGGATTAAATATATACAAAGTTAAACTGAAGAAAGAAAGACCCCGAGAAAAAAAAAAGATGAAAACAGAAAATAACAAAGAAACTATAAAACGGTCTAAAATGGTAAGGTTGACAATCTGTAAAACACCACTAAAAAGTATGGTAGAGCACCAAGAAAGGAAATGTTATTTGCTGTTTTTGTTTGTCTCTTTTTTTTTTAACTTTTATTGAATACTCGGCCAAAAATAAGATTCACGGTTTTGGCAAACTACAACAGGACTGTCTCTATTTTTTACTTTGTTTTGTCTTAATATTAATTAAAAAAGCTTTTTACACAAAATAAGTTTTTCAAAAAAAAAGAAAAGAACTCTATTAAACCAAAAATGAACAAAAATAAAATCAAATAATCTACCAAGCATACAACTACCCCAAATCAGTATAAATAAATAAATAAAACCAAAAACAAGCAGAAATTAAAATAAATAACAGAGTCAAACTCAAAACGAACAAAAATTAATATGAGTAGGGTCCTAAAACCCTATGTTTTCTAAAAGCCAGAATATAATTTGTAATATCCAAATGGTTACAAAAACCTTCCAAAAAACCTTACAAAAATTTCCAATCGAATGAGCCCTTTTTGAAGCTTCTACGACAACTTTCTATAAAAACTTTATATGCCCCAAGGGCATAACTTGCGACCCTTGTCCTGAGGGCTATGGGGGGAGGGTTGTCATCCTTAAAGAAATAATTTTCAGACCTTTCAACTACATTGAACAAAAAGGCCATATCAAAATGTTGATTGGAATTGTTTGGGGAAATGATGGGCGTGGGGAGGATTCTCCCCCCGATTTCTTTCGAATATTAAAAAAGACAATAGCCCTCTAAGTTTCCAATCGAATGAGCTCTTTTTGAAGTTTTTACGACAACGCTTTCTTTAACACCTTGTATGTCCCCTGGGCATAACTTACAACCTTAACCCTGAGGGCTTTGGGGGGCATACTCAAAGATATAATTTCCAGATCCTTTAAATTCGTTCAACAAAATGCTATATCAAAATGTTGATTGGAAGTGTTTGGGGAAATGATGGGCGTGCGGGGGGAGGGGCCATTTGCCCTCCCATCGCTTTTGACTATTAATATGGGCACTAGCCCTCTCACAACGCTTTCTATTAAAACCTTATATGCCCCCAGGGCATGACTTACATTCCTTACCTTGAGGGGTGGGGGGTTATCCTCAAAGACCTATTTTCCAGAACTTCCAACTACGTTGAAAAAAATTGCTATCTAAAAATTTGGATTGGATTTGTTTGGGAAATGGTGGGCGTAAGAGGGGGGTGGGTTGCCCTCCAATCACTTTCTACTATCATAGAGGGCACTAGTTATTTCAATTTCCAATTGAATGAGCCATTTTTTAAGTTTCCACGGCAGCCCTTTTTATAAAAACCTTACATGCCCCCAGGGTATAACTTACAACCCTTGCCCTGAGGGCTGTCGGGGGAGGGATATTCATCCTCAAAGAACTAATTTTCAGAACTTTCAACTACGTTGAACGAAATGGCTATCTCAAGTTTCCACGACAACTCTTTCTATAAAAACCTTATATGCCCCCAAGGCATAACTTACAACACTAACCCTGCTGGCTGTGGGCGGGTTGTCATCCCCAAAAACCGAATTTCCATAACTTTCAACTACGTTGAACAAAATGACCATCTTAAAATTTTTATTGGATGTGTTTGGGGAAATGGTGGGCGTGAGAGGGAGATTAGTTACCTTCTAATTACTTTCGACTATTAAAAAGGGCACCAGCCCTTTCAATTTCCAATTGAATGAGCCCTTTTTGAAGTTTCTACGAGAACACTATCTATAAAAACCTTATATGCCCCCAGGGCATAGCTTACAACCCTTGCCCTGAGGAGTGTGGGGGGTTTGTCATCCCCAAAGACATAATTTCCAAAACTTTCAACTACGTTGAACAAAATGGCTATCTCAAAAGTTTGATTGGATGTATTTGGGGAAATGGTTAGCGTGAGAGGGGAGTTAGTTGCTCTTCAATCACTTTCGACTATCAAAAATGGCTCTAGCCCTTTCAATTACCAATCAAATGAGCCCTTTTTGAAGTTTCTACGACAACGCTTTCTACAAAAAACCTTAAATGTCCCCAGGGCATAACTTAAAACCCCTCCCCTGAGGGCCCTGAGGGGGTTATCATCCCCAAAGACCTAATCTCCAGAACTTTCAACTACGTTGAACAAAATGGATGTCTCAAAATTTTGATTACATGTGTTTGGGGAAATGGTGGGCGTGAGAGGGGGGTTAGTTGACCTCCAATCACTTTCGACTATTAAAAAAGGCACTAGCCCTTTGAATTTCCAATTGAATGAGCCCTTTTTGACAACGGTTTCTATTAAAACCTTATATGCCCCCAGGGCATAACTTACAATCCTTGCCCTGATGGCTGTGGCCGGGAGTGTCCTCCTCGAATTTGAATTGAAGTTGTCAAGTATTTTGCAGTGGGTTGCATATGGTTGCATCAAGGAATGGCTAATTGTAGACAGAGAAAAGCTAAGACAGATAGTTCAAGTAATTGAGAGGCAGATGTTTAAATGGCTGGGGCTGCACGGGTAAATGGCGGGAGTATGCATGACTCTTTATTTGGACACATACTTTTCAGGTTAGTTTTTGGAAAGGCATGCCTGCCTAGAGTCTCAGGCTCTAGGCAGGCTAATTATCAGATCTTTCAACTACGTTGAACAAAATGGCTATCTCAAAATTTTGATTGGATATGTTCTGGGGAATGGTTGGCGTGAGAGGGGGGTTAGTTGCCCTCCAATCACTTTTGACTATTAAAAAGGGCACTAACCCTTTAAATTTTCAATTGAATGAGCCCTTTTTGAAGTTTCTACGACAACGCTTTCTATTACAATCTTATATGCCCCCCAGGGCATAACTTTCAACCCTTGCCCTGATGGTTGGGGGGGGGGAGTCCTCCTCAAGGACATAATTTCTAGATTCGAGTATTAAAAAGGGTGCAAGCCCTTCCAATTTCCAATCGAATGAGAACTTTTCGAAGTTTCTACGACAACTCCTTCGATACGAAGCGCCTGGTCTAAAACAAAGAAAAAAAAAAAATTAAATAATACGTTGTGCCATCATCGTTCTTTACTTAGGCAGCGCAATGTAAATTTTTTACGAAAACAATTTCTTAGACCACACTGCTTTTCCATTTACAAAAATTAAACAAGAAAAACGGGTTTTAATTTCTATAAAGCAGTTATAGATGTCAATTTATATTCTGTGAGGTGTGTCAATATAAGCATTCGATTGTATACGGCAGTGAATGGAGTTTGTTTATTTAGTATGTGAGTTTTCTTTTCCTATTTATTTATATTTTTTCTTTTGTTTTGTTTAGTATGTTTTTTATGTTTATGTAAGAATTTTTTTTTTCGTTGAGAAAGGCTCCCGGATGTGGGGCCGAAATATTCGGAGTATTTGTGTTTAATTAAATGTGTTGTATTCACTGCTTTATAGAAATTAAAACCCGTTTTTCTTGTTTAATGTTTTATGAAAACAAATTTCAAAAATTCTTAGAAAAACCTTGAAACTTTTTGACAATAGTGGCGAATCTAACTGAAAGGAGTATATTATAAACCTCAGCACTATTATTGGCTCCCTCCAAACTCAAAACAATTGATCCCATTTAAATGTAAAATTTAGGCTTTTCCAGCAAATAATAGAAAGTAAACAATCAAATAAAGACAATAAAACCTGAATTTGCGACTTGTATTAGAAAGCTACTGATTGTCTCTTTAAAAAATGTCGCTTTCACATAATCAAACTATTGTCCTTGTGAGTCAAGTCTTAATAGATCATTTTTCATAGAGGCGTCTTTCTTCCAACTGCGCGGACCTGTCCGAAAATAATTCCCCTTTTTGGTTGGAAACAAAACTTTCTGTTTGTAAATTGCAAGTTATCAAGAATAACTTTGCTAATAAAACTGCTGAAAACAGATTTTTGTTAATATTTTGAATACTTACCTTAAAGCTATAGGCTCGTTCAACGTTGAGAAATGCCCCGAAGTTGCACCTAAAAGTCTGAATTTTAGCCCACAAATGAGAAAAATTAGTCTTTGGTTTTGAATACGTTTTAAGGAGTAGTTTGGTCCCAAGGCTTTCCACAAAAGCCCTACCCAGGAACCTTACGGCAGCCCTAGTTTTGAACGGTCAGCAGGTGTTACTTCACGGCGAATTTTTACATTTGGGAAGACACACCTCCATGATTTTAAATACACACTGTTTTTGAACGATCAGAAGGTGTTTCGTCATGGGAATGTTTAGGTTTGGGAAGACAAACCTAAACATTTTAAAGACACCAAGACATTTGGGAAGACCCCCCGCTGATTTTAAAGACACCCTGTTTTATAGGGTCAGCAGGTGTTACTTCACGGGAAATGTTTTCATGTGGGAAGACACACCCCCATGATTTTAAACGGTCAGCAGGTGTTACTTCACGGGGAATGTTTACAGTTGGGAAGACACCCCCCCGATTTTAAAGACACCCTGTTTTTAACTGTGAGCAGGTGTTACGTCATAGGGAATATTTACATTTGGGAAAACACACCCCCCGCATTTTAAAGAGACAGGTACCCACGACAGCTGGCAGGTGTTAAATCACAGGGAATGTTTTCCTACGTAGTTGGAGTAGAGGAGTCACGCAATCTTGCGTAACTTGGTAGATTTATTGAGGATGGCGTAATATAACTTGACTTGGTAGATTTATTAGGAATAAATTAAGGACAGCGCACACGTGGGTGTTACATAATGGCAGTGCACACTTGGGGGTGTTACGTAATGACGGCGCACTCATCGGCATTATATAATACTTTAAGATCTTTTTTCTTTGGGATTTCTTTTTCAATGACGTTTTTGAAGAGGTTTCAAAATGTTTTTTCAAGTCTTTTTTTTTCAAGACGTTTTGACATTTCTTTAGTTCTTACGTAATGGGGAATGTTTACGGATGACGCATTCTAACGTGACATGTTTCTTCAAAGGCCGTGGGGGACCCCCGGCTGTAACTCTGGAGGACACACAGTGGGTTGTTACATAATGCTGCATTAAGATTTAATTTTTCTTTTAATGCATTTTCTCTGGGAATCATTATATTCGAATGATTTTTGTCCCCATTAGGCCTTTAAAGGCCATTCCCATCCAATGAAGCTGCGCCTTAATCATCAGGACTATGAAACCCTTTCCAGTATTCTGTTTCGAGGAATACTTTTCTACATGATAGCCATTAGCACGCAATAAGAATCCACATGTCCCATTCGATTAAATGATTTCCACCCCTTTCCACATCAGAGCACAAGTTTCCCCAGTCCTGCTTCAAAAAATGAACTTTTGCATTATTAAATACACCTGCCAGTTTTCCCCAATATTCTATGATCTAAACAAGTTAAGTCACATAGCAGGTGTTACGTAATATTGCCATTAGATTTTTCATTGTGTAAATTATTACATATTGAAGCCTATCCTGGAAAAGGGAATCTAAGAAAAACCCAGGCTTTTGTAAATACAAAACTTATTAAAAAAACGCTATAAAATCATGAAATCACAGAATAAGCACTTAAAATCGACAAATGGAAGAAACAAAACATGAAAACACCTATAAAAGATAAAAAAACGCTTTAAAATAATGAAATCACAGAAAAAGCACTTAAAAACACGACAAACGAAAAACAAAACGTGAAAAAAGGCTTATAAAAGGCTATAAATTCAAGAAATTAGGGAAAAAGCACTTAAACTCAACAAATGGAAAAAAACAAAACATGAAAAGGCCTATAAAGGATAAAAAACACTTTAAAATTATGAAATCACAGCTCAAGCACTTAAAACACGACAAACGAAAAACAAAATGTGAAAATCTTATAAAAGGATAAGATATAAACAAAAACATGCGTGAATCAAAGAAAGATAGTGATCTTAGCAATCATTTCCAGGGAGGGAGTCGATATTAGAGATAAATTTAAGCCCTATTAAGATACTTTGAGAGCTTTAATGAAAATATCTCGTTTCTTTGGGACATGACTATGCACACCACCGAGACAATATACGGGTGGCCTATACCCTGGGAAGCAATTCCAAAGGGGGAGGAGTGGAGGGTTGCTATTACAGATACATTTAAGCCATATTAAGGGGTATTTCTGAAGGGCTTTTAATGAAAATACCACATTTCTTTGACTACATGCTATACTTCAGTCACCACACCTCCACGATCGTGCCACACTATTACAGGCGCTCTGGCACCCTTTTATAGTCTGGTTTCGTGGTTGGTCTTGTCTGTGTTACCTCTTTTGAGGATTCGAAGTGCATTTTTGAAGTTTTTGTTTGAAACCTGTGACTTAGAATGTTTTTTGTAGTGTTTTCGTGGTTTATCTTGTCTGTTTTATTTTGTTGATGTTTCAAAGTGCACTTTTGAAGTTTTTTTCGTTTGAAACGTATGACTAAAGATATTTTTGTAGTGTTGCGTCGTGGTTTATCTTTTCTGTGTTACCTCTGTTGATGTTTTCAAATTACATTTTGGAAGTTTTTTTCCTTTGAAATGTACGACTTAGGATATTTTTGTAGTGTTACGTTGTGGTTTATCTTGTCTCTGTTACTTCTGTTGATGTTTCAAAGTTCATCTTGGAAGTTTTTTCTTTTGAAACGTATGACTTAGGTTTTTTTTGTAGTGTTGTCGCGGTTTATCTTGTCTGTGTTACCACTGTTGATGTTTTCAAAGTGCATTTTGGAAGTTTTTTGTTTGAAACCTATGACTTAGGATATCTCTGTAGTGTTGTGTCGTGGTTTATCTTATCTGTGATACACTGTTGATTTTTCAAAGTGCATTATTGAAGTTTTTCGTTTGAAACGTATGGCTTGGGATATTTTTGTAGTGTTGTGCCGTTGTTTATCTTGTCTGTGTTACCACTATTGATGTTTCGAATTTCATTTTGGAAGTTTTTTTTTATTTGAAACTTATGACTTAGGATATTTTTGTAGTGTTGTGTCGTGGTTTATCTTATCTGTGCTACCACTGTTGATGTTTCAAAGTGCATTAGTGATATTTTTCGTTTGAAACGTATGACTTGGGATATTTTTGTAGTGTTATGTCGTAGTTTATCTGGTCTGTGTTACCTCTATTAATGTTTCGAAGCTCATTTTGGAATATTTTTTTTAAACGTATGGCTTAGGGCGTTTTTGTACTGTCGTCGTGGTTTATTTTATCAGTGTTACCTCTGTTGATGCTTTCAAAGAGCATCTGGAAGTTTTTTTTATTTGAAACGTATGCCTTGGAATATTTTTGTAGTGTTGTTTCGAGGTTTATCTTGTCTGTGTTACCTCCGTTGATGTTTCAAATTACATTTTGAAAGTTTTTTCCTTTGAAACGTATGACTTAGGATATTTTTATAGTGTTGTATCGTGGTTTATTTTGTCTGTGATACCTCTGTTGATGTTTCAAAGTGCATTTCGGAAGTTTTTTTCGTTCTGAACATATGACTTAGGATATTTTTGTAGTGTTGTGTCGTGCCTTATCTTGTCTGTGTTAGCTCTGTTGATGTTTCAAAGTGCATTATGGAAGTTTTTTCGTTTGAAAAGTGACTTAGAATGATTTTTATAGTGTTGTTTCGGGGTTTATCTTGTCTTTGTTACCTCTGTTGATGTGTTCAAAGTGCATTTGGGAAGTTTCTTGTTTGAAACCTATGACTTAGAATGTTTTTGGAGTTTTTTCGTGGTTTATCTTGTCTGTGTTAATTTGTTGATGTTTCAAAGTGCACTTTGGAAGTTTTTTCGTTTGAAACTTAAGACTGAGGATATTTTGTAGTTTTGTGTCGTGGTATATCTTTTCTGTATTTCCTCTGTTGATGTTTTGAAATTACATTTTGGATATTTTTGTAGTGTTGTGTCGTGGTTTATTTTGCCTCTATTGTTACCTCTATTGATGTTTCAAAATGCATTTTGGAAGTTTTTTTCGTTTGTAACGTATTACTTAGGATATTCTTGTAGTGTTGTGTCATAGTTTATCTTGTCTCTGTTACTTTTGTTGATGGTTCAAAGTGCCTTTTGGAAGTTTTTCGTTTGAAACGTATGACTACGGATGTTTTTGTAGTGTTGCCGCGGCTTGTCTTGTCTATGTTATCTCTATTGATGTTTTAAAAGTGCATTTTGGAAGTTTTTTTCATTTTGAAATGTATGAATATGTTTTTGCACTGTTGTCGTGGTTTATTTTGTCTGTGTTACCTCCCTTGATGTTTTCAAAGTGCATTTTGGATGTTTTTTTTGTTTGAAACCTATGACTTAGGATATTTTTGTAGCGTTGTGTCGTGGTTTATCTTATCTGTGCTACCACTGTTGGTGTTTCAAAGTGCATTATTGAAGTTTTTCGTTTGAAACGTATGACTTGGGATATTTTTGTTGTGTTGTGT
>JAQQPU010018671.1:0-17259 GCA_029168905.1 Artemia sp. Kazakhstan ARC1039
CGGCCCCATTCCTATTTTTAACTGGGCCAAGTCCGCATTGACTACTCCCTCTCAATTTGTTAACATGCCAGTACAATGTTTTACTATTATGCTGTCTAGCTGCATCTTCCAGATTCTCGGCAGTTTCATCCATGGCCTCCACTTCACACCTCTTTAGTTCATATTTTAATGCTTTCTCCACTTTCTTTACATTCCTTTTGTTTTCATATGATCTATCACTCAGATTATTCTTGTACAAGTCCTTTCTTCTTTCTATTAAACATTAAGCTTTTTCACTAATATTTTTAGCTACAGTTCTAGCTTTCTTCCCTAAGACACCTTCAGCAACTTCACAAATTATTTTTCTAAAATTATTCCAACCATCTTCCACATTATCAAATTTTAAACTCTTAAGGTTAGTATTCAACTGTTCCTGGAAATTTTCTCCCAAATTCTCATCCTGGAGTCTACCAACATCATAACTTCCCGGGAGGTAGTTACCCTTCCAATATTTCAGCTTCAAATTAACGCTTGACACTACTAGATGGTGATCTTTACTTTTAATATCAATAACGGCACTCCTATATACCCTAGTATCTTGTATTGATCCTGCCAGTCTTCGGTTTACTATAACAAAATCAATAAGGTTTGCTGTCTTACCATCACGTGAATACCAAGTTAACTTATGAGCCATTTTATGACCACACACCGTATTGGTTATAACTAGATTGTTATACCTACAAAATTGCAAAAGTCCGTATCCATTACTGTTTTCTTTTCCTAAACCAAATTTACCTAGGCTGGGATACCATCTATCCCTATTTCTACCGACCTGGACGTTAAAATCTCCCAGTAAAAACATGATATTTCTATCTGGGACCCTGTCTATTTGCTCCTGTAACTGTTAATAAAATTCATCCGAGTCACTAGTATCTCCGTCAATCGGTTCTACAGGGGCTTATACTACTATAACTGATACCCTGAACTTTTTAGTCATAAAATCAGCAATATTAATGCCTTCCCAGCCTAAACGAGACTTATCAGCTTCCTTATTCATCATGAACCCTACTCCCTGTCTATGTACCCCATCCTTCCTGCCTGAGTAAACAAATTCTATATCACCTAATTTCATGCTTCCTACCCCTGGTATATGAGTTTCTGAAACTCCTAATAAATCCAGTTCGAATCGTTTGAATTCGTCTGTCAAAATGTCGATATGATAGTCATTTTTTAACGTCGTAACATTCCGAGTTCCAATTTTCGTGTTCTTTAAATCATTGAAATTATTTTCGCCTCAGGAAAAGCAATGATCCCGGATACCAATGCAGGACGGGTATCACATATCTTCTCAAGTCTACACCGAAGTGCTTAAGCTGGCTTAGAACTGGACAGAAAGAAGTCCCAAGGACCTCCATGAACGGAGGCTTTGTGCAATCCTGGGCCCATCTTTGTCACAACATGGTTTTTAGCAGTCGGCGATGCTTTTCTATCACTAAAAGTCGAAATCCTGCACAGACAATCTCAAGCCTATTACCTCCGACTCATTATATATTCATGCCTACAAATATTATTCTACTACGGAGAGGCAGCCCATAATAGTTAAATTAGCTAGGAAGAGGTTTTTCAGCCCGCAGGCGCCCGTCAAAACATAACAAGCCCAGAAGAATTGTCCATTAGTCAGAACCCCGTGCACTTACGATAGAATGTTATGTACGTAGTGTCAAGGCAGCTCAATACCTGTCTCAAGCTAAGTGTTAGACTTCACTGGGTCAACTGCAATTGGGTTTACAACTGCCATAGTTTCTATCTCAACGTATATCGGAATATACTACAGGTACTTTTTAAATTACAATGTTAACTTTTAAAAAATCAACGAGTAAGTAGAATTAAAGTTAACTTACTGGATATATCTTTAAATATTCATGTATTTTGCTTAACATCGTTTCGAATCTTACAGTAAAGCCACTCTGTAACACACGGTGGGAGAGTAGAATTGAGGCCTTGCTGCCTTTGAGGTACCATATTGAAGAGGTATATGATGCCTTATATGAAGCTTCTCAAGGCCAAAAAATCGATGCATTTGGTAGGAACTCCGCCTTGGGACTTGCTAACAAACTACAAAGCTTCAAGTTTTTGTGTTGTTTAGTAAAACAGCATGAGATCCAGCAAAAAAACAAAATATGGCGAGTAAGTCGTTACAAGAAGTCACGAATGATTTGCAAGGTTCGATGGATCTAAAAAAAAGTACAATTATTTCTAACCAAGATGAGATCTGATGAAGAATTAAACAACATGATCACCGATGGTAAGGAACTTGCAGAAACCCCCAGCTGCGACACATGTGGAGTGTATGAAGACATACGTCCCATCATCTTCAACTGTAGAAAATATGAAAAAGAGAGGGAAATACCAAGGAATTGTTGTGAGAAGGTATTTAAGGCATTCACAATGTATTCTGTTCTGGGACATCACATATCTCCTCCTTGGGCTAGGCGACTAAGCACAAACCTTTTAGGTAAATTTGTTAAGACTACTGGTTTGGTTCATTCCCTATAAGATTTATTTATTTTTTTATTTTATATGTTTCTATAATAGTTTATTTGAGAGTTGTCACATTTATTATTTTATTTGTCTTCATTATCTACATCTTATCTGTTTAGATTCTTATTTATGTGACAGGTATAATCTAAATTTCTATTATTTATTTTAGTTGTGTTGTATATGTATTTTAATTGATGTATGACAAAGCACAGCTGCATTATTCCGATTCCCGTTTTTCAACGCAGGCAGTTGCTGCGGGTGAATAACCCCCTACCAATATCAATATAAGTTATACACGATCTGGTTCAGTGAGTATTGACTGATGTGACAACCAAGCAAGCTAGTGATCACAGAAGGCACGGAATAATTGAGTGATACGAGCACATATGACCTATTGGTCGAACGTGTCTAACCCCAAACAACAACAAAAAAAAAAACTTGCTGGAAAAAACGGTATTGTTTCTGAGTTTGAGAAAGAAACCACAGTTCGCCGAAGGAAAAAAAACAAAAAAAAAACAATTTTCTTATGAAGGGGGAAGATGAAACTGTAAGCTCTGGAGAACATTCATTTAAGGTCAATTTCTTCTTTGCCGTGTTAGACGCTGCAATATCCTCACTAAAGGAGAGATTTGAGCTAATGGAAAACCATAGTGAAAGTTTTAAATTTTTCTACGACATTCAGAGCTTGCATAATTTCACGTATAAAGAAGAATTCAAGAAAGCTGCACTGAGAATTCTATTAACGCTTCCAGCATCAGCTGCCAGTGGTGAAAGGCTCTCTGATTTAAGGTTAAAAAAGCTTACTTAATATCTACGTTGAGTCACGATCGACTGAGTGGGCTTGCATTCATGGCCATTGAAAATGACGTGCTAAATAAATTCAACACGGACAAACTGCTCAATGAGGTTTCAAACAAAAAAGCTAGAAAAATTTGTTTTTCATTATAAAAAGTTGTAAGTTAAATTTTTTTGTAAGTAGTATGTTCTATCGATAAATTGTGAATCATATTTCAACTTCCCATTTTTAATAAATCACCTTGTTGTTTGTTGACATATTACATTTAAATATTGAAGTTAAAATTATATTGCACATTAAAAGTTTATTCATTTTTATTGCTACACTTTTTACTAGAAAACCCTGCACACCATACTTTAAGGGCGTATAATTATATTTCGGTCTACCAGGGGGAACGGAGGGCAAAGAATAGTCTGCTTACCCCAAAAAACGCCTAGGTCCAGCCATGGCTGGCCCCCCTCTGAGGCTTATTTTCGCCCCAAAGTCACTCGATCAAAATTTTAAGATAACTGTTTTGTTCAGCATTGTCGGAAAATTTAATAACTATATCTTTGAAGGTGACTTAATCCCCCAAAGTCCCCGGGGGAAGGACTGAAAGTTATGAGCTTTGCTCATTTTGTACATATAGTATTGGTTATTGGGAAGTATACAGACGTTTTCAGGGCGACCTTTGTGATTTAGGAGGTATTCTTAGGGAATTAAGACAAAATTCGAAACTTAAGCGTAAAGAGAGAGGTATTGAGGAGGCGGTGAAATCCCTCATATACGTAATAATTTCTGTTCGTTTTAAAATTTGATATTGCTCTTTACTTTCAGTTGGAAAAACTCGTTTCTTTATTTAATCTTATAAAGAATTGACAAGAGTGCAATTCTATATAATAAGAGTCATGTACATGACGTTTTGAGGCCTTCGTCCAGTTTACATGGAATTGGCTGTTTCTATGATTTTCTATTTTCATCAAAAACTTTGTTAAAATATTGATAAGACAACATTTTCTAATCAACAGAAAGTGTTTTCGTAATGCAGCAGGATTTTGTCATTCACAGACTAGACCTGCAAGAGAAAGGGCGGAAAAACGTCTCCCGTATGTTATCTATTATTTTTTTTTTACATTTCCTGTGCTCAGTGTTGCCAGCGTGGGCTATTTCCCGCCAATTGGGCTATAAAAGTTTCAGCTTCGCGGGACAAGTTACTAAAAACCCGCGAGGCGGGGTTTTGGGCTATAATGTTTTAATTTCTCGCTACTTTTGGGCTAGACATTGAATTCGCTTGAAACCAAAAAAAAATCATGTTTGAAAATTTTACTTATTTGGGCATTTACCTTCTTTGTAGATTTGAACCACACTATAAATACAAAGTGTCTTGAATTTGGTTATCCCCTTCTAATTTTTGGGTACCCCACCCCATATCTTCATCATCATTCCTTGAAAATAAAAGCATGTAGAACATCTACTCTACCGTCCCAACCCAATAAACAAAATATATACGCATAATACCCTAACGCCTTTTTTCTGAGCATCCGCTTCCGGCTTGTGAATGCTAGACCCAAGAAATCAGAGTGAAAAGTTATCGAAAAATGTAATAAAACTTTGCATTCTGAATTTTTCGGAATCACAGCGAAATTAACCAAGAAGACAGGGTGAATTTTGTTAGTTTGAAAAATTCAATCACGGAGAAGGATCTTGGAGTCAGACAGAAACTAGGAGCAGGTAATTTAATTTAATTGTAACTGTACACAGAGCTGTTCATAGGGTTAGTGGTGTCTGGGGAAAATAAATGTTTAAAGTAATGATAAACGATAATGAAGAACAAGTATATACAGTCAGAACACTTTCGTCAGCATCAACAGCAAATAATTAGCCATCAACACCAACAGCAACACTTTAAGAAATTTACAAATAAATTTCTTGTGAATTATTGTCTCGATTTATCAGTAGTTGTACCGAACCAATCGTGCTCAAAATCCTCCTCAGGGCCATACTGTGGTGTTTCTTTTGTGGATGGGGAAGTTTTCCCCTCAGTAGAGTGCAGACGGTCTGGTATCATAGTATTATCCTTTCCTGTTTAGCTTAAAGCTTATTCCAATAGGCAATGCAAAGAACTCCCCCTAAAAAAAGTCCCTCCGGATCCCACCCCAAATACTAATGAAATTGATCCATTTTTGCCTCATCTTGGCTGGTCAAGCTCTCTATCACAAAGCTCACATGAAAGCTCAAATTTTGAGATTAGGAAAATGATCAGTGTTGGAGCTAATGTCACAATTGATGATAATGGGTTTCAAGAGGTCCTTTCTAGGAGCTCTAAAGAAAGGAAAAAACGTCCCTAATTAAAAGTATTTCTCCTCTCCTAGTCCAAGATTCTCCTTCCCAAAACTTAGGAATTTACCTCAAAATTTCTCCTAATACCCCCTTTGAAATACCAAAGATTACTACAATAAGGGTTGCAATTTTCAAAATGTTAAAATCAATGTTTTCTCTTAACATTCACCGTGATGGATCCTTGCTAATAGCTGTCCAAGATTAGAAATCAGCAGATATAATATTAAATCTAAAATCTCTTCTGAACACCCCTATTAATTCATCTAAATGGAACCCAAAACAATACCCAACAAAAATAGTAGTATACAATGTTCCCCTAGAAATACCAATTCAGGAGTTAAAAGAAGGGATCTCGGATAGGGCTGGTAACACAATCCCTGTAGAAGATGTGACTCAACTGGGTTAACCCAACTCTAATGGATTAAAAACAAGTAGATCTTTCTTATTTACACTGAAGGAAAAAATTAATATCCCAGAAAAGTTATTCCTATTTGGGCAAATCAAACCGCACAAAGAATACAAGCCAAAGCCTATCCAATGTCAGAAGTGTCTGAAACTGGGACACACAAAAAATAAATGCAATGAAATTCTCCTAGCCTGTAGTAATTGTAAAGGCTCCCATCCTAAAGAGTTGACAACTTGCAACAACACTCAGCCTACATGCATCAATTGTAAAGGCTCACATGAATTTACAAATAAATCACAATGGCCTGCATATAAAAAAAGAGCACTAACACTCTAAATAGCAACAGAGAAGGCCATTCCATACCCTATTGCAGCTATGGAAGCAAATGCTGTCCAACCACACCAAATAGAACCTATAATGAAATCAAATAGAACTCCCAAGTCAGACACTCCTAATGCATCAAGTACCCCTTACAAAACACCATCATTTAAGCCCCCTAGCTCACATCTCTATCAGAATGAATCACCAAGCCTCCTCGTCTAGTGAGATGAGGCCGGCCTGGCACCCTTTCCCAAGAAGAAACAAACCAGAAACACTACCAGGAATTAATCCCTTAGCTGACAAACAGGATGCACAACTAAACATGCAATCCCCATATATATGCTTATTCATTCTAAACTGAAATGCAGTTCAGGCGATGAATACACATCAACTACAGAAAACAAAAATCATTGCAGAATTGGCAAAAATCTACATCCCTGATCATATGCTCATTCAAGCAAAAAAAGATCTTGCTTTACTATTAACAAAGCTGAACACTGATACACAGTCATATGAAAAATAAATCAACAACACAACACATATCAATACTCCAGTGGAACGTAAGATCACTCACAGAAAATCAGTTAAATGAACTAATATCTTTTATGAATAATAATTCCATCAATATTGCTTGCCGCTCAATGAACTTACCAGCTTTGTTTGCTGGTTTATTCCCCCACAAAAGGCTGTGGGCATTAAAGTCTCCACAAATAGTGATATTTTTCAACATATTAGAATTATTTATATAGTTGAAGAAATCCATGGCATCTGTAGTTTGGCCATTAGGGTCATAAAAGTTTATTATGTAAGTTTTTGTATTAATCAGCCAAACACTGATACCAATTGCATCAACATCATTTACAAAATCTGGAAAGTTGATGCCACAGAATTTTATAGTATTTTTAACTATTAAAGCTACTCCACCTCCTTTTCTCTCTGATGATCTATCCTTTCTCAGGATAGTATATCCCAGAGACTTAATTTGTTGATTTTGGGTTAAATGAGTTTCCTGGAGATGACTCTTAGGGTTTGTTTCACCCTTTTTTTGAAAATACGGAAAATTTCTCAGGCGTACAGATGTGGAGGTAACTTTTGGATGGGTCAGACTAAAGCTCATGAAATTGATATATTTGAAATTAACATATATCTAATTCTTTTGAAGAGTTTTTTAGAGTTTCGGTTACTATTGAGACGGGTCGCTCTTTACTTACAGTTTGTTACCACGAACTGTTTGATCGTGGTATGCATGCAATAAACCAGGTGTGTAAAGAAAAATTTTCCTTTTTGGTTTTATATATTTTTTGTTTTCAGTGAAGCACTTGTCAATTTTACGACGGCATACGTGGAGGGTTTGTGTTGGAACCGTTGGTCCCAGTTTGTGCAGATAAATGTCCTTCCCAGATTCTTTTCTTTGGCCCCTTAATTGTTTTCCTTCCCCTAGTAATAATCATTAATTTTCCTTTAATTTTGGTGACGCCATTTTCTGTCCTCCTAATCACGTAGTTGGTTACATAGACCACGAGGTTAAGTGCGCAGTTGGGGATGTTTGACCAGTAACTTAGTAAGCCCTCGGATTGGCTGGAAAAATTCATTACCACCCCATCACCCCGTCGCAGACACGAGGCTTGTGGAGCGGGCTGGGGAAAATAGTTCCTTTTTGTTTTTAGTTCTTTTTATAGCGTCACTTGATTACAGTAAGATTTTTTATACTATATAATCTTTGACTTTTCAGCCTAAGTCGAGTCTAAAGAGATAGTTAGAAATATTACCGGTAACCCTTGGCCTTAAAAGTGGCCCCTGGGACCATTCGATCACGCTAGAGTACCCTAAGGCAGGGTATATTGTAAATCGGGCACAGCCGCGTACCCGATAGAAATCGGAACCATTGGAGTAAGCGCAGGAATCCCACTAACCTTTGGGCCGACAAGGGGTTCTCCCCCTCGAGTAAGTGGCATAGCAACCTTTTTGCGGCGTTTTGCACCAATAAGCGGTGACCCCCGTAGATTACCTCCCAATAAGTGGTGCCAGCGGTATAAGAGAATCCAATAAGTGGTGCCAGCGGTATAAGAGACCCCAATAAGTGGTGGCAGCAATTAAAGGTGCTATCAGTAAACTGATAGTAAAAGAATTCCGCGTTTTCGAAGAGACAAGTAATCTAGCCTACAAGAGTAGCCTATTGTGGTTACATATATAAAAATAAAAAAAATCGCAAAGAAAATTTTTTTTTATCTGGGCTGTGCCTAGGTGAATAGATAGGTGATAAAATTTAAGAATCAATATATCGCGCAACTAATTACTGTGCAAAAATATAAGACTAATTGACACGCAGCAATTTTTTGCGAGAGACCGGAAGTTGCATTGATAAAAGGATTTTCATTTGGACGGAAGACGCTAAGTAAACCTTGGAATAATGGCGGACAAACGGAAAATTCAGACAAGATCTACCGCGGTAAAACAAAAATCGGATTCAGCCACACAATTGTATGCGACTCCCGCTGGAAATACCCTAAGAAAAAAACTATAAGATAGAACCATGTATCACTCAACAGGTAAAATAGACATTTCTGGGACGTGTGAAGATGAAATCTTCAAAACAAAATCAGTAATAGAGTGATCTCCGGTACGAACCAGGGAAGAAGAAAAAAGTCTAAGGCAAATTAAGAAGGAATTATTTTCAGATAGAGAAACCCGAACAAAAGAAACAGTGGCGATAATAGATGAGGAAAAATCATTACATGAAAGTACGGGTAAAACCAAACAAACTCACCCTTCAGAGGAGGTACAAAAAGTAGGGGAGTTGGGGGGAAAAGAAAATATTATACAACGAGCAGACTCAGAAAAGAAATTAAGAGAATATAAAGACAGTGAGAATCATAGTAGGCCAAGTAGCAGGAATAGTAGAAGCTCAATTTCCAGTAGGAGCTCGCAAAAAAGTACCCAAATAGATATGACACAACAACTATTAAATTTCATGGGGAAAGAAAGAGAGAAAGATAGACAAGAAAGAGAGAAAGATAGGATAGCCAGAAAAAAAAGGAGGAGGCAGACAGAGAGGAAAGAAAATACATAATGGAAATGATTGCAGGGAGAAATTCCCATGAGCCGCAGAAATCGTCTACAATAGAGGTAATGCAGGCAGTAAACCTTCAACCAATGAAAGATAATGAAGATGTACATTTATACACATACAATTTTGAAAAAACGGCGGAATTAAGTGGATTACCGAGAGAAAATTGAGTGACAAGAATACAGCCCCTCCTTAACTGCAAAGCACAAATTGCATATAAAGCATTACTAATGGAATACTCAAAAGATTTTGAAAGACTAAAACAAGCCATTATGAAAAGTTTCAACTCTCCCTCGAGCACTTTCAAAGAAAGTTTAGAAGCAAAAAAAAACGACACAACGAAACTTATAAGGAATACGGGTACAAATTAAAAGATATGTGTTGAAAATGGCTAGAGTTAGAAAACTATAGAACGTTAGAAGACCCGGAAAAAATAAAAATAAGATAACGGAAATAGTAGATAAAACAGCGATGGAACAATTCTTAGAAAATACCCACCCAAATATGAGAATGTAAGAGAAAAACCCACAAACAATTGAAGAAATTTCTGAATTAGCGGACAGGCAAACTGAAATTAGGAGGGAGGCATTCCCACCAAGAACAAGGTTAGGAGGTAGTGGTAGGAAAGAATACCCTTACTCAAAGAATAAAAATAATGCTAGCCAGATATGGCAAAGACAAACAGAAGCAACGTGCTACCATTGTAACCCCGGCAGAAACTATAGCACCAATTGCCCAAATAAAGACGGTAGAAAATACGGCCAAAAACAGGAACAGTATGACGTTACCTGTTATAACAGTAATAAACGAGGACATTATGCCTCAGATTGCCGCAGTGCGAAAAAAAAATTACGACAATAATTACAGAACAAGGGACGATTGGGCAAACGTAAGACAGGACAATCCGAGAAACGATCGATCCCAAGAGAATGGAAAAAAAATCTCAAACGTATAAGAGAATCGCATGGTTTAAAAGCCCGGAGAATATGAAAACTTGCGCATTTGCAGAATCACATAAAATATTTGGCCAACTAAATGGTAAATCGGTAGAAATAGCTGTCGATTCCTGCAATGACCAAACCTATGTACGGGAAGACTTGATAAAGAAAACCGACGTAAATTACAAAAATAAAGTGGCAGTGCTATGCTACTATGGAGCAGAACATAAATATCCGGCGGCTCAGGTCATAATAGAAATAGCCAATAAAGAGGGAAATACGGTTAAAAAGGAATTAAAAGTAGGGGTTGTACCTACTCTTGCAGTAGACGTTTTATTAGGGAGAGATTTTGGCAATATCGAAAATTTTCTTACACTAAAAGCAACCTCCATGAATAAAAAATAAATGCGGTGACACGAAGTCAAGAAAAAATAAAAGGGAGGCTGTACCACCCACTAATGAAAATGATAGTCAAAATATACAAAACCCATTTCAATTTAACGACGAGATGTTCATAAAAAATGCAAAACTAAGAAAACCGAAAAGCCAAAAAAGAGCGGATAAAAAGGAATATAACCAAAAACAAGATAAATTATTAACCGTAGAAAAAGAACCAGAAAAAAACCAAAGATGAACTAACCGAAATACTCGGGGTAACCTCCGAAAAATTCGCAGAATTATAAACAAATAATAGAGATTGCAAAAAAATAAAACTAGCACTAACGAATCAAAAAACCCGCAATCTAAACAGTTTTCCAGTAATGGAAATCTACTTTACAAAATAATGGAGACAGGGGGAAAACCCTAGAAAATTACAACTTTTGGTACCACATGAATTAAGAAAAGCGGTAATAAAGTTTGCTCACTCAAGCCCAACGGGGGGACACATGGGATGCCAAAGAACAAGAGATAGAGTTTTGCAGCGTTTTTTGTGGAAAGGATTAAGAAGGGATATTATCAACTTTTGTAAAAGATGCAAAGATTGTCAAGTAGTGGCATACAAAAAACCAAATGAAAAAGTTCCAATGAAAAAAATGCGCATTTTCGGCAAACCATTTGAGAGAATTTCAATGGACATTGTAGGTCCACTTCCGAAATCTAGCGCGAGAAACAGATTCATTCTAGTTATTAAGGATCTGGCTACGAGATACCCAGATGCTATCCCAATGCGAACAGTAAAATCACCAGAAATCGCAGAAGAATTAGCGAAATATGTATCACGTCACGGAATCCCGAAGGAAATTTTAACAGATAATGGAACCAATTTTATATCAACATACATCCGAAAATTATGCGAAATTCTCGGCATTAAACAAGTATTAACTACTTCCTTCCATCCTCAGACAAATGGAGTGACAGAAAGATTTAACGGAACCCTAATTAGTATGTTGAGACGTTTTGTAAGAGATGATGTAAACCAATGGGACAAAATGCTTCCTTATGTCCTTTTTGCATCCAGAGAAACTCCACACCAAGCTACAGGGTTCTCGCCATTTGAATTACTATATGGGACAAACCCGAAGGGTGTGTCAGACACTTTAAAGGAATCATGGGAGAATGAGGAGAAAAATGAAGAAACAGCGATAAACCACTTGCTATCACTACGAGAAAAACTGCATGAATACCATGAAATTGCCAAGCAAGCACAGGAGCAATATGTAGAAAAAACAAAAATATGGTCCGATAAATCCGCCCGAATGCGCGAATTCACGGAAGGGGATGAAGTCCTCATATTGTTACCGGACGGAAAAAATAAATAGGAAGTAAGATGGAAAGGACCGTTTAAGGTGAAAAGGAAAATGAATGATGTAAATTATATGATAGAATTAGATGGAGCGAGGAAAAAGGAAGAAGTTTACCATGTGAATTTACTGAGGAAATTTAACAAGGAAAATGAAAAAGAAAACCACAAGGATCCGCAGAAGCGCTGTCTCATGATTTCGACCTCCGAAAAAGACGAGGAAAGTGCCCCTTTAGGTACAATAGACCCGGCGGAAACACATATAAATGCCATTGAAAGAGTTTCGGCAGAAACACATCTGAGCCAAGCTCAGATATCCCAATTAAATAAGTTATTCACGGAATTTGCAGACGTATTAACAGACCAAATCGGAAAAACAGAAAATGTAGAACATAAAATACTATTAAAGGACAAGAAACTAATAAAACAATACCCGTACCAAATACCAGAAGCTAAAAGGAAAGAGATTAAAAAAGAAATAGACCGAATGCTCGATTTAGGGATAATAGAACCATCAAATTCAGAATATGCAGCACCAGTCGTATTAGTCCCGAAGAAGGATGGCTCCATTAGATTTTGTGTAGACTATAGAAAACTATATAATGTTTCCGAATCAGAAGCGTATCCGATACCAAGAATGGACGAAATTCTAGAGTCAGTAGGTTCCGCAAAATTTATATCAATTTTGGACTTGAGAAGGGGTATTGGCAAGTAAAAATGCACCCATATGATTCAGCCAAAACTGCCTTTATTACTCCTTTTGGGTTATACCAATTTAGGTACATGCCATTTGGACTAAAAGGGGCACCAGCAACATTCCAAAGGATAGTAGACCATATTTTAAATTCCTTACCATATACAAGAGCCTACTTGGATGACATTATAGTATTTTCGAACTCGTTCAATGAACATATAATCCATATGGAACAAATATTAACCAGACTGAGGAGAGCAGGACTAACTTTGAATTTAGAAAATGTAAATTAGTGTAGTCATAGACAGAATACCTGGGACACGATATAGGAAACGGTATAATATCCCCATTAAGGGAAAAAACAGAAAAAATTAAAAACGCAGCAGTTCCGACCACAAAGAAAAAATTCGATCATGGGGTTGGTAGGATATTACCAAATATTCATACCGAATTATGCAACGATTGCTACACCTTTGACGGAGTTAACAAGGAAGGGGACCGTAGGCCCCGTTAAATGGTCTGAAATGGAACAAGATGTATTTGATACACTGAAAAATGCTCTTTGCAGCGAAAGAATACTGAAAAATCCAGATTTTTCCTTGCCATTTGTCCTACAAACTGACGGTTCAGATTACGGATTAGGGGCAGTTTTATCCCAAGATTTTAAGGATGGGGAACATCCAATCACATTTATATCCAGAAAATCATCAAAAGCAGAATTAAACTATAGCATGATAGAAAAAGAATGTCTTGCGATAATATATGCAGTCAAAAAACTAGACTATTATTTATATGGACGGAAATTTAAAATAATAACAGATCACAACCCATTGAGATGGCTGAATATAATAGAGCCAGATAACCGACGATTAGCACGGTGGGCCCTGTGCTTACAAGAATATGATTTCGAAATAAAATCAAAACCGGGGACAGATAACGAAAATGTTGACGGTATGTCACGATTGTGGGAAAAGAATAATTTAAGTTAAAAAAAAATGTTGGATGGGCTGTGCCTTGATAACATAAATAATAGAGAGAAAAATAAAATGTTGGATGGGCTGTGCCTTGATAACATAAATAATAGGGGGGGAAAAGAGGCCAAAGACCCATGGGGAATAAAGAAAGATGGGTACAAAATAGAGATGAATAACCTACAACGAGTTGGTGGAAAGTTGGGAGATACTGAATGTCGAGTCGGATTGGAAAAACTTGGAAAGGAATCTGAGATTGGTATTATCAACTCAAAAGATATGTCGATCCTTTATGAGGGGGAGGAATCCCTTGGGGAAGATCCCCTGTGGGAAGTCGCGAAAGATATCCCTTTTCCTCAATGCACAACTGGCGGACAAGTTGGGATCCCTTTACTGAGATTTTGCCTCTCTGATCTGGAGTCCTTGGGGGATACTCTCTCCCAGTCACTTCATATTTCACCCAAACCTTTGTCCAGTAGCCCTATTCATAGCTGTTATTCTTCATGGGAATTGACAATTATTTCCGGAAAAACCATATTCAGTATCGAAGTTTCATCTTCAATTAGCATCAACGCATATTCTTCATTTAATTATCCCAGGGGAGGAAACCCAGAAAAGGGGCGATTCATGATTCGCTCCAAATTTTACTTCATTCCCAGTACCCTTATTGTTTTCACAGGCCTTTGCATTTTCGGCCTTAGATTATTTGAAATTATGCCAAGGGGTAATTTACTTTTTATTGAGATGTGGGGTTGTCTCCACAGATGGAAATTAAGAGGCTACTGCAGCCAAAATTTTTCATGAGGGCTGGCATCACCGAAAGTGCCAGGAACTGATTCTTTGCTTCTCTCAAATGTAAATTCGTAAGAGCGAGAAAAATTTTTGTTTTTGATTGTGCTGCGCACAATGACTTTCTACGAATCTTGGACACATAAACTTTCAAAACCTAATGCAGATGCTATAAGATCTAAACCATGGTGGTTCTACGATAGAGACGTAGGGATGACGACAAATCCTGAGCCAAGCGGTGGAAGTACAGGCATTGGTGGAAGAAAGAAGAGAAGATACAAGTTTGATGATTTTGAGTTTAATATTATTTATTTTATGTCTGAGTTTCCAGCCAATCCACCGGAGTAGCGGTCATTTATCTTAGGAGGGAGGTGTTGGAACCCTTGGTCCCAGTTTGTTCAGATAAATGTCCTTCCCAGATTCTTTTCTTTGGCCCCTTAATTACTTTCCTTCCCCTAGTAATAATTATTAATTTTCCTTTAATTTTGGTGACGCCATTTTCTGTCCTCGTAATTGCGCAGTTGGTTACATAGACCACGAAGTTAAGTGCGCAGTTGGGGATGTTTGACCAGTAACTTAGTAAGCCCAATTCATTACCACTCAATCACCCCGTCACAGACACGCGGCTGGCGGAGCTGGCTGTGGAAAATAGTTCCTTTTTGTTTTTAGTTCCTTTTTGTAGCGTGACTTGATTACAGTAAGATTTTTTTATGCTATATAATCTTTAACTTTTCAGCCTAGGTCGAGTCTAAAGAGATAATTAGAAATATTACCGGTAACCCTTGTCCTTAAAAGTGGCCCCTGGGACCATTCGATTACGCTGGAGTACCCTAAGGCAGGATATATTTTAAATCGGGCACAGACGCGTACCCGATAGAAATCGGAACCATTGGAGTAAGCGTGGGAATCCCACTAACCTTTGAACTGACAAGGGGTTCTCTCCCTCGAGTAAGTGGCATAGCAACCTTTTTGCGCCATTTTTGCACCAATAAGTGGTGACCCACCGTAGATTACCTCCCAATAGTTTGTTATTCTTGTTCGTTCACAGAGCTCTTTTTTGCTTTTGACCTATAATTATTTGTAGGTTATCTCATATACCGATTGTATTTCTTTCTCGTTTTACCCATAACAGTGCTATAATAGGGTTATAATTGCGTTCGCTATTTTTGGGCTAGTTATTGCTCCTGTTTGGGCTATACGTTATGCGAAAAATCTGGCAATACTGCCCTTGCTTAATGCGATAGAAAAAGAGGAACACATATTCATAGTTCACACCTTAACTAACCACAAAAACACTTCATTTCAAAAGTGTTAATAGTTCTAGCATATTTTAGTCATCGAATGGTAATTCAATTTATCGTTATTTAATTGTCTTTCAATTGTAGCATACTATGTCGGCTTTCCTATTTAGCAAAAACTTGAAGGTCATCAATCAATTTGTCTTAGCCTTAATAGGCTATTTAGTAGGCCTATTTGGCCTCTTCTGAAGGAAGCATGGGTAAAAGTATAGAGTTGTAGCTCTTCTATAAGAAATAACCCAATAAAATAAAAGTTGGACTGTACCATTAGATTCCTTAGGCTGTTTTATTAGCTACCTTAAATGGCATCTTCTAACAACTAAGGTTGAAGAACCTGTAGATGTTGCAAGGTAATATTGACGCAATATTCATGTCACAGCTAATGAGTGAGTCATCTCTTTTTATATATATATACAGGACAGTTTGATTTCATCATTGGGTGTCACTAGACGTATTACCAACTGGGCATGTTTAAGGGTTAAAAGGGTGGGTGGCTCAGGTGGTATAAGCTCTGCAATTAAAAACCTCGGTATTTGTTTAGCCTTGTGTCATCTCATAAGGAGACATGTTAAGAAAACAATTCTTACTTTAAAATATGTCTAATGATCCTAGTTCTTATAGGCTATTATCCAACGGGAGAACCTTTATCATCAAGTCTTTCCTCTAAAAATCCTCAAAAGAGAAAAAGTTTCCAAATATCACCATGTTGAAAATTCAATGCTTAAGTCTTTTTAAATTGCTGCCTAATCAGTTCTTTTATAGATTGCGTTCATGCTGGTCTTTTTTATATTTTTTTTTTTTAAAGAGCAGTGGCGAAGGGCAAATTGCAGTGGAGTAAATACAAAATATTAATAGCAGTGGCGAAAATCAACCTAACCTTTTTATATACCACTACTTTTTCTTTAAACACGTTTTTTGACACACATGCTAAATGCTATCTATAAAACAACTTATTTGGTGGCAGTTTACAGTGACAATTTCAAAAGACTTAAGCATTGAATTTTCAATGTGGTGATATTTGGAAACTTTTTCTCTTTTGAGGATTTTTAGAGGAAAGACTTGATGATAAAGGTTCTCCTGTTGGATAATATAAGAACTAGGATCATTATACATATTTTAAAGTAAGAATTGTTTTCTAAACATTTCTCCTTATGAGATGACACAAGGCTAAATAAATACCAAAACCTCTTGGTAGTGGCCACCTTCCTGATGTATGACTGGCCTACACCAGCCATTACCTGGACAGTTTAAAGTTGAGGCCAGTGCAAAACAGGAACTGGTACTCCTATGTTAATCACACTCTTTTATATAGGCTAGTGCTAGTTTGGGTAAAATTCTACTTTAGTTACATTTGGCTATCTTGGAAAGGGGTTGGGTTAGGAAAATGAAACTTTCAGGG
>JAQQPU010018672.1:498-17258 GCA_029168905.1 Artemia sp. Kazakhstan ARC1039
CCGAACGATTGATAAGAACTATTCGACTTTTAATTTCAAGATATTGTACATTGAAAAATACACCGGCTTTTATTTATGATTTAGATAAAATCATGTTGATTCATAATCAACGACCTCATCGATCATTGTCCAACTCTATGCCAACGGAAGTTCATCATTCTGATCATGATACAATTGACACCTTTCTTAAACAATATTCCAATGAAACGATTGTCAAGAAGAAAAATAAATTCATTGTTGGTGATACTGTTCGAATTAGTAGAACAACTAATGTTTTTGAAAAGGGGAATTACTTGTGGTCCACAGAACTGTTTAAAGTGGCAAAAATCCTAGACACTAAACCCATAACTTATCGTTTGCGTGATACCAAAGATGAAGAGATTCTCGGCGGCTTTTATGACTATGAACTACAAAAAGTTAAAAATAATAGTGAAATCTATCAAATTGAAAAGATATTAAAGACTCGTACTCGCAGGGGTAGGAAACAGTTACTTCTTCGGTGGCTAGGATACAACTCTGATTTTGATTCTTTGATCGGTGTGGAAGATATTGACAATGCCCAATGATTTCTATGTAACTTTTATGTCCAATGTTTCCGATCCTCTCTACAACGACTTGAATACGACAAGTGATTTTTGGACAAAACTCTCCCCCGCCATCAAATTTGACGGTGCGTATGAAGTGGCTCTTGTCGATTGTATTCTCAAAAATACCTATGACATCCTGAGAAAGGATCGTGTGTATAATAGAAAAGTTATACCATTCGATTGGACACTCTTTGTCGACTATGAATGGGTTGAAGCACTGAAATCTAGCGAATATCCACATGCCAAATTGAAATATATTGAATATGATAATATGACAGATTTGTGTCGTACAATCAGTAGAAAAATTTCATATCGTAGGAATGGTAAATTCCATTTTAATTATTCATTGGAACACGATAGGATTTACATTACCTCACCTGTTGACACTGAAATAATTATTCTCAATGATAATCTGAGAGACGTTCTTGGCTTTAAACAGAATATGATCAATGGGGAAAATGATGGCACCGTTTACGGGATGGATCAAGTTATTTTTGCTGATTATCCACCTGGTTTCGCCTCGGACTCTTGCTTATTTCTCTATGCATCCTTTGTGGAAACGTCGAGAGTCGGTAATTCAAATGTCCCCCTCCTACGTGTTCTTGAACGAAAAACAACTCATGAACTTGTTCATCACTATAATATAAAGCATCTTCAGTATGTTCCTGTAAACACTTCGTATTTGGAACTCGGCCAGTTAACACTAAGAAGTGAATTGGGTGATCCTCTAGCAATAACAAAAGGCTTAGCAGTGATTACATGTCATTTTCAACCCATTGTCAACGACGGCACAATCATCTAAAATGAACAATAGAAGAATTCCATTTGTCTGTCCCGATATTGATTGTTATGTTGGTGCTTTGAGTCCACGTCAAATAGGCAATGGATTGGACTACTACAAGGGTCGTACTACAATGTCTGGCTATGGTCTTGGTAGCTGGTTTGCTAGGCTATTTCGTTCTGCACTACCCCTTGCCAGAAAATATCTTGTACCTGCTGCATCAAATTTTGCTGCCTCCACACTACAGGACTGGGGGTCGGGCAAGAATTTCAAGGAGAGTGTTAAGGAAAATATTAGATCTTCAGCAAGAGCCGTTGGTGAGCAATTAAAATCTCGACAAAATGGGGAGGGATTGAAAAGGATGCGTGCGTGTCATTCACTCATCAGTCTCCACCCAGGCGGGAAGCGAAGGACATCAATAAGGACTTTGAGTAATAAAACAAGGAAGAGCAATAAGCAGCAGAAGAAGAAGAAAAAGAAAAAGATTGTTAGATCAAAGAAGGACTTCTTCTCTTAAGATGACTTATCTCCCCCACAAGGAAGCATATCCATCAATTAGTTCCTCATTGAATCTATTCAATGCTGAAAATGTTGATGTCAGTGTCAAGTATGGCTACTATGAAAAATTTCACCCCCAACAACCCCTATCGGAAAATATACACTTTCGAATATTTTCCAATGAAGACTATTCCATTGATTTGTCATCAACATTTATTGATTTAAATGTTGCGGTGAAGAAAAAGTCAGATAATACAACTCCAACTGCGGCCGACGGTCTCTCCTATGAAAACTGTATTCTACACAACCAATTCAAACAAATTAATGTATTTATTAATGGTACTTTGGTGAGCACTAGCAATAATTTATCCAACTATGCAAGCTACATACAATTTATGATGATGACACCAAAGGCATACAAGGAGTTGAGAGGACAATCATTGGGCTATGAATATCGATCAGGTGTTGATACCGACGGCGAGTTGACTACTGCAGTGACCCAGGAGTATCATCTGGTTGGAAAATTAAATCATGAGATATTCAATATATCCCAATGGCTACCCCCCAATGTCAAGATTGACATAAAGTTACAGATGGCCCCATCAAATTTCATTTTGAGAAAAACACTTCCTGCAGCACCCGATGCAAATGTCATTATCACATCGGCAATTCTCCACGTCCGAAAACAACAGGTTATGAGCTCTGTTGCATTGGCAGTGGAAAAGCTAAGAGCCAATGGCAACAACATTCAACTTCTTGTCTCCCATACGATTACCAATCAACGTCACATTGCCACCGGCTCTCGTAGCTATAGCGATTCATCATTTATCAATGGAGAAATCCCATCAAAATTGGCTTTGGCCTTTGTAAAGAGTGGCAGTGCTGTTGGATCCTGGACTGAATCTCCCCATGATTTTAATTTTTTGGTCTATCTAGCCTTGTGTGCAAAGTGAATGGTATTCCACTGAACACTCTATCTTTTGACAAAAAATCCTATAGAACTCTGTACGAGTTGACCATGCAATCCCTAGATCATGACTCTCAACTATTTGAAAATGGAATAACCGACTCAATGTTTTCAAAAAATCATGGGGTAATTGTTTTGGACTTGTCGGGGACTCGAGATATGAGCATAGTACGAACAGGGAATGTACGTTTAGACTGTACATTTGCCGATGCTTTGACTGAGAGTATCACGCTAATATCACTGAGTCAATTTGAAACCTATTGGGAAATCACACCCGACGGCAGTGTTCTACTAGACCTAGCACCATGAACACAAACCAAATAATAAACGTATATAGCATGGATCAATACATGTCCCAGTACAAGTCCTATTGCATACCTTCGGACTTCATTGAAAAAATTCCAAGTGTTAACAATACCTTAATCATTGTTAATAGCAGTCCATCGACTTTGAAGACCAGCCATTGGCTATGCATCTTTCAAACAGCGAAGAATATTGAATTTTTTTATCCTCTTGGCCTATCGTATAAATTCTACACGCCATACATCAGCAACTTTATTGAAAGCAGTGGGAAAACCATTATTCAAAATCAACGAAGAGTACATGATTTAACGACTAAGACATGTGGTTTTCATGCACTACTCTTTTTCATGTTCAGATGTCGTGGCTACACCTACAAGCAGTTTCTCGACATCTACGTTGACTTACCTCGATTGAACGACTTTCTAGTGGAAAATATACTTACAAGCGTATTTAATATTGATTTTAGTGCCCTAAGAATAAAACGTTCTAAAAATGTATGTGAAATTGTTTATTAATAAATGATAAAAATTTATATACATGATAAAACGACTTTTCTACTCTTTAGATTTCATCTTCTACTAGGTATAGGTATTTGTCGACAACAACTAGTGCAGGTAGATTATCTGAATTCACAGTGTACTGATCCTGATGTACTGCAATGTCAGGGTCACATTTTCTACAATAGAGTGTGACTTCACTCTTGTCATATCTCTTTTATAGTCAATGATACTATTCTCATTCATTCTATAGAATTCACATGTTTCAATTTGCGTATTTGAAGCAATTTCACAAACAGTGTCCTCAAGTGTCGAATGACATTCCGTCACAGCCAAATAAAAATCAGTGGGCTTATAATCATAACACCCATTGTCTTCACAACGATGACGTAGAAACCATATTCTTTTGCTGTTCCAACAGTTGAATCGCTGACCCGGCTCCTCCTCCAAGAACAATCTAAAACCACGACGATACCAATCTCGTAGCAATAAACTAAAATCACGGTTAGGATTCTTTCCAATCATACCGGGATATGTATTCTCCCACTGATTACATTTATCATAATGGCAATTGGAGCATAGGTGGCCTCTAGGATGAGAGTCACACACCTCTTCAAGACAGGAATTACAATCTTTAATTTGTACAGCATATCCTCTATGCAATTTACACGGGTTGCATAATCTACACTTTTCATCATACTCATCAATCATTGTGCAATTCTCACATGATGACCAGCTGCCCAGTGTGTACATACATAGTGGACATGTATGGAACATTTTTCATGTGTTGACACTCTCACTGCCACAATGAAAATGAGCTAGCAACAACAAAAATTGTCTGAGATAGAGAGAGAGGAGTAAATCATCCTTGATCACTATCTTTCTCATGAAAAAAAGTCCTAAATTTCTAAACTAATGTTTAAAAGCATATCCACAATATCATTTTGCCGTGTCGTGATCAATATATCAATAAATTGTGTAAATGCATTTGTACCACGATGTAGAAGCTTCATACAATAGTCTAACGATGGAGAATCAGTTTTCATTATATCCACAAGCATTCCCCGAGAAAATATCTTCCTTTGAATAGACAGCTCTAGAAAATCGTCATCTAGAATCAAATGTTTTTCCATAAGCACTAGATTTCCCAAGATTCGCTCTTTTTCAAATATATCCATTTTTTAGTCCTAACACTCTCACAACCAACTTCAGACTAACCAGAATTTTTTCTACTCTAGAAAATATACACTAGTCAACTACAGAAAGAAAAATACCTTTGATTTAGAAACAATTTTATTGAAAATAATTACAATAATAGTATTCACTGATGCATTTTGTTCTCATCAATATATTTCGATAGGACATCTAATGCTGACCGAAGTTTATTTATATGGAGAATATTCACTTTTCCAGCAAAACATAGTTGCTCCTCCTGCTTAAACTTGCTTAATGATATCACGTATCTAGCATACATACTGTCCCATTCAAGGCATAGTCTACAGCCAGCGGTTATTTCCACAGCCACATTGGGTACTCGTATATCGTTGCTGCTGCTGTCGGCTCCATCATTAATCTCCAATAATGTAAATACACCACTCATTTTTTCTCTACTAATATCCTCTTAAATAAACTATTCTCTCTGAATTCAATTCTCTTGCTAATATGAATTGTAGTGAAAACAATTCCTTTTATTCAAATCCCAATCACCAATCAAGCTATCGTATATTGAACAAACATCGCTGTCTCTGATTGGCTCCTAAAAAATGCCCACGTCAAACGGTACATTCATTGAGCAATTCTTATCAAAAACAAAAACCTTGCGAACTTTTCAAAATGTTCACGTGTAAGTTTAATGACACAACCTTGTTTTTCTTGCGCAATTCCAAGACCCTATACTTTCAGGGATACATCGCTTGTATCCCTGAAAGTGCCTAATAGGTAACTACTGTAGCGTGAATATATTGCTTTTGGTCAGATGACCTTTCCCTTTAAGCATTCTCTGATATTTCTAACTTAATACCCAAACCAATTCTTGAGATATACTTTTTTGACAATGTACATGCGCATAGAGTCTTTTGATTTAGTTCAAAATTACGCTCAATGTTCTAAATAGAGTAGTGTGGCAATGGTAGTGGTGGTAGTTGTAGTAGTAGTAATAGCAGGTGAATATTGCCTTTTTGGTCATCTCCCTGCCTTTTTGGCCCAAATTAATATACTCAGTCCTTCCTGAGTTACGTCATTTTGACAACCCTTATACAGATAACGTGTTTTGTTTAAGTGCAATACTCCCCTCGACGTTCTCTTAATGGCTCACCTGAATGCACTTTGTCTTTTTGGAAAGTAAAGTTCAAACTTGCATACATTTCTCAGTAACATAGCCTATATTATAAGTAAATATGGACAAATTGCCTAACTTACAACCCTTGCCCTGAGGACTTTTGGGAGGTTGGAATCCCCAAAGACATAATTACTGGACATTATCAACATTCTTAAAATTCTAATAGAGTAAATTGACAACTCCCGGGACAAAATAACTCTCTTAAAACGTTGATAGGATGTGATTTGGGGAATGATAGGCTTGAGGGGGGAGTGGTATCCCTCCATTCACTTTTGCCTCTTAAAAAGGACACTAGAAATACCAATTTTCAATCAAATGAGGCCCATCCGATCCAAAGTTTTTACCATCATCCATTCCACAAAAACCTTTTTTGCCCCGGGCCATATCTTATGACCCTCTCCCATAGATTGGAAGGTTGTATTGACCCTGAATACAGTGTTATGTGCTGTTTAGACTATTGTGAACAAAATTGTTATCTCACAATTTCGATCAGATACATTTGAGGAAAGGAGAATGTCAGGGAGGGGGTGGCTAGTTTCCTACCATCGGTTTTGACTTTTAAAATGGAACTAGAATTGTACATTTCCAATAAACTGAGCCTCATCTAAAATTCACACGACCACCCTTTCCATAAAAACCTTATATGCCACTCAGGGCATGGCTTACAACACTTGCCCCCAGACTCTGGAGGTAAGGGGAGGGGGGAGGGGGGGGGGTTGTGTCAACCCTAAAGCCCTTGTTATGTGATCTATGGACTATTTTTGTTTAGAAAATGGCTATGTCAAATTGCTATCGGATGTATTTGGGGGAAAAACGATATGGACGGGGGGAGTGGTAGATGCCGATAGATGATTTTGACTCTTAAAAAGGGAACGAGAACTTCTGATATCAGATCCCATGAGCTCTCTCCGAAGTTCATACGGTCATCTTTCCATAAGAACCTTAAATGCCCCCGGGGCACAACTTGCAACCCTCGCCCTGACATCGACTGAAGGAGGGGGCTGTCAACCTTGAAGAAGTAATTTGCGGACCTTGCAACTACGGTGAACAAAATGGCTATCTCAAAATTTCGATTGGAAGCGTTTTGGAAAATGATGGGCGTGGGGAGGGCTGCTTGCCCTCCAATCCCTTTCAACTATTAAAAAAGGCACTAGCACTAGAGGGTAGCTGCCCTCTGATTCTTTTACTCTTAAAAAAAGGACTAAAAGGTCTGATTTCCAACTCAACGAGCCCCCTTCGAAGTTTTATACGACCATCCTTTATATAAGAACCTTATATACCCCCAGATCATTACTTACAACCCTTGCCCTGAGGGCTGTATGCAAGGGGGTTACATCCTCAATGACATAATATTCAGACCTTTCAACTTCGCTGAACAAAATGGCTAACTCAAATTTTGACCTTTACTCAAAATGGCCTTTACTATTGGCAACGCTACAGCGTTGCCTCTAAATTGATGGGCGTAAAGGAAGGGGGCTGGCTGATCTTCAGTTACTGTTAACTATTAAAAATGGGACTAGCCCTTTCAGTTTCCAATCCAATGAGTCCTTTTTTTAGGTTTCTACGACGACCCCTTCTTTCAGAAGTGCCCTAGTCTAAGAAAAAAATAATACAATTTCTCATATCGCTCTTTACTTAGGCAGAACTATTGCGCTGCTTACGAGTTCACTTTATTCTTGTACATATTCTCTTTTTTGTGTATTATTTAGGTATTTGTGGTTCATGGTCGTTCACTGTTAAGCCTCCAAAAATTGTTAATTTTTGGCCTCCAAAGGCCTGCATTGTTAAGCCTCTGTTTGTTTTGTTCGTTTTTTTATTGTATTGTTTTTCTTTTGATGGTTGATTGATATTGTGTTGTTATATCCCCATAAAGCTCCTATCGTAGTTTCAGATTTTTGTGTTTTTCTTTTCTGTGTATTCTACTTTTATTGGTGTATTTTACTGTGTTCTGGCTATTTTTTCTCTTTTTTGTTTTTAATGTATTGTGGATTATTTTAATGTTTTTAACGGCTTACTGAGGTTGATAATCGTCTTCTTATAATGCTTGTAAAAAAACGTTCTAGTGTTAATAAAATGATTTATGACTAATTATTGCTGTTGCAATTTTACTAATTAACAATTCTTCTAATATTTGTTTTTTAGAAATGTTTGTATTATGCACTGGTGTCAGCTTCAACAGCAGAAGTACTGACATATCTTTTTCGTATGTCCTTGGTCGCGCAGAGATGTTCTTCCTATGCCAGCTTCTCTTACATCTGCAATTTTCCATCTGTGAATTTGTCCTGATTATTAGAAACTATGGGCGTGCATTCACACATGTTTTCTCAAAGAGAATCTATAAAAGTTCCTCCAAATTTAAAAAAAAAAAATAGCGATACATAATTGTTTGAGCTATTTATTTTATCTTGTCTGTCTTTCCATTCTTAGACAATTATCAGTTTGTAGAAATATTTGCATACGTTTTTCTCTGTCACTGAAAGCAAAAAGCTTTCATAACCTTACCCTATAGGAAGATTTTTGGAGGTTACTACCCCTTGCCCTCTTCCCCCTTTTGCATAATTGCAAGAAATCCCACAAACGGATATGCTACGGTTCTAGAATCCAATCTATGTTATTAAAATCTGTACCCAATTTAATACATTTCTATTGAATTTTAGTTGTAACAAATTGTTTTTAAAATTGAAATTTTACTGCTTTTTTTCAAGACCTGTTTTATGTTAATTGATTTTTTGATACTCCTACTTTTTTCTTCATTCGATGTTCCTACTTTTGTCTTTTTTTTTACTGTCAAATTAATAAACTTGTCCAATTGCATTCTTATACGCATATAAAACTGTTGTATGCCAATTGCGCCGACTTGACCGATTGCGCATATATGTACGTAATAATAAACAAACTAAAGGGCACCACTTATGGTGCTCGAAGCACCGTATATCCCACCACTTGTGGCATATTTTCGCCAAGGTGTCCCTCTTCATACGACGTGCTGAAGGTTTCCACTACCTGTGGAAATCTTACCACCTGTTGTACATGATTTCTTAAAGTTATCTACCCCTCAAAACGAATATCAAGGGAAAGAAAAAATTCTGAAGAGTCAAATTCTGAAGAGCTACTGAAGAGTCATGTTTTTCAAATTCAACAACTGACCTAAATATACTGTATATAGTGAAAATTTAGGTTTGTATGGTTTGAATTTTAAACCACAATCTATGGTTCGCTGACTCTCTGAAAAATCTTTGATTTTCATGGAGAAATGCACTTACAAACTAAAAATAAAACTAAATAAAAAAATAATACAACACAAAAATAAATAAAATACAAATATTAAAGCGCTAACGCATTCGTATATTTAGCTTTTGGTGTTCTACCACCAAATTGATTTTGCCTCTGGTCTTTTGATAATAAATTATTATTATCGCTGTTACTTCTCAAAAATAAAATAGAAAATAAAAAAGGCTAAATTGTCAGCAAAATGAATATGACTAAAGCAAAGCCTTGCCCAGGATTATTTTTCGGAGGGGATTTTCCTCATTTTTGTTTTTGCGGGGGGATTACACAAAAAAACCTCGAAAAACGCATACAAAATTTGTTTATGTCCAATTTTGTTACGTTTTTACGAGTCAGACAAAAATTTCGGGGGGGAGGGGGGGCAAATCTCCTAACCCCCCTGGATACAACCTTGGACCAAAGCACAACAGATAATTTATTTGTTCTGCGTTTCTCATGCTTGCCCCTATTGGCCACGATTTCAGAATAACGAATCTGAGATTCCACCTTAGCGTCATGGAAAATAAATTCCCGATGTTTTTAAACATTTTTATAAGTGTAAGCCGCTGACTCGGATCAAACAGTTCGTTATGCCGAACTGTTAGTAAGGAGCGACCTGGCTCAATAGTAACCGAAACTCTAAAAAACGGAATTTTGATACTCATAGATACATCAAAAGAATCGGATTATTATGCTGATTTCAAATCTATAAATCTCGTTAGGTTTGATTTTACCCATCAAAGGCAACGAGCCTGAGATAATTTGCCTCATTTTTGAAAAAAGGGGTAAACATCCCCTAAAATACATAGAAATAAATAAAAATTACATCACTAAATTCAGTTTATCAGAGAACCCCATTGTAGATATTCCTAGCTCTTATCTGCAAAACTGCGGAATTTTGTATTTTTTGTCAGAAGAAAGATCACCGATGCGTGTTTATTTTTTGTTTATATATAATTTTTTTTTGTGTATTTCCCAAGGGTGATCGTATCGACCCAGTGGTCCTAGAACATCGTGAGAGGATTCATTCCAACGGAAATGAAAAGTTCTAGTTCCCTTTTTAAGTGACCAAATAGATTGCAGGGCAACTAGGCCCCCTCCCCACCCCTTTTCCCCCAAAATCATCCGATCAAGCTTCGAGATAGCCGTCTAATTCATCATAGTTGAAAGAGCCAATAACTATCCCTTTGGATATAACATGACCCCCCCCCCTCTCAAGCCCCAGGGGCAAGGTCTTTAAGTTATAAGATTTTCCCATTGTTTACGCAATGTATTTGTTATTGGGAAGTATGCATACATTTTCGAGGGGGGGGGGGGAATTTCTGCTGGGGGTTTCTCCACGGGGGAATTTTCCATGGGGAGGGAAGTTTTCAGGGGGCCAAACTTGTCAGGGGAAATTAAACACTGGAAGAATTTGCCAGAATTCCTATACAAAATTCTTTTATGTCTTGCTTTCTCTTTTCCGTCTCAATTTCACGCGTGGAGTTGTGAAGGGTAATTATCCGATATAAATTTTCACCGATATTGAATTGTCTAGAGGAGATATATGTGGGGAGGGGGATTACTCCGTGGAGGTGGGGCCAGATTTCCTGGCATTATTTAAAAATGATCAGAAAATAAATAAAAAACAAGTTTTTCAACTGAAAGTAAGGAGCTGCATTAAAACTTAAAGCGAACAGAAATTACTACGTATATGGAGGGGGTATCCCTACCTCAACACCTCGCTCTTTACGCTAAAGATTGAATTTTGTCCCAATTCTGTAAAGATGACCCCTGAAATACAACGGTCGTTTAATTAGAACAATAAGCTTATTTAACAGTACTAAAAACTTTAGTGCAAAGAGCGAGGTGTTGAAGAGGGGCCAGTCCCCTTCATATACGTAATAATTTCTGTTCGTTTGTTTTAATATTGCTCCTTACTTTCATATGAAAAAACTCGTTTTTTTAATTTAATCGAAATCAGGGATAAAGAAGCTTGAAGAATATAAAGGCTTAGCAGAGGAAGGAACATTGAAACGAAAATACTCACATTTTGTAATACTAATCGAACTACCGATTTTATTAAAAGGGAAAGAAAATTTATGAACCACCCGCGACAGACCCCGATTTTAGATCGATTTGTTGCAAGAGTAGGCAAGATAGGATATATTACACAACCAAATAAATTCAAAAGATTTTAGTCAAAAACCAGCGTAAATTGGACTGCACTAAAGAACTTCATTAGAATTATACTGATAAAAAAGGATGGGTAACTTTTTTTTTTCTTTTTTTCTTATTAGAGCACGCTCAGAAGGAGAATGCTCGTCCAAGATTAAGAACATTCAATGAAATTATACTGGTAAGAATGAAATGATATTATTTTTTCTTTTATTATTGTAGTAGGTTTAGAAGGAGAATGCTTGTCCAAGATTACCGGTTGTAGGCGTTTACCCACCCCCCTCGGAAAGTCCCCCCGGAAAATACCCCGCCGTGGAAAATACATCTGGAAAACACCCCCTCCCTTGGAAAATACAACCAGGAAAATACACCCCCGTAGAAAATACTTCGCCCCCCCCGGGAAACACCCCCTGGAAATCTACTCTACCATCTACCATCTACTCCCTTATGATTACTGGGAATATTTCTGATCGACGCTATAATATGAAAGTAAATGGTAACATTAAACCCCAAAATGAGCTGAATTTATTCCGTGTAGGAGGGGGACTGCCCATTTCCCATCCACACCTCTACCTCATGGTCGCAGCAACTTCGGAGTGTGATCATTAGATGAGAAATTGAGACTACAAGTCCATTTTTTACAAGTCGAAAGTGATTAAAGACCAACCAGCCACGGGAGGGGTGGTATTTCAGGGTGGTATTTTCCTAGGGACGATTTTCCGTGGGGTGTATTTTTTTTGCGGGGGGGCTATTTCGCGGGGGGGATATTTTCCATGGGGGGTATATTCCGGATGGCTTTTTCCACGGGGGTATTTTCCAAGGGGTGGGGGTATTTTCGGGGGTGGGAAGGGGGTGAATGCCGGCCACCAAAATTACCATAGACATCATCTACAAACCATTTCAAGCCCAATGTATGTCAGAGCTCCTAGCCCGAGTGCTAGACAAATCTCAAATGTCCTGTGTGGGATAAAGATTGTACAGAGCAAATTGCTTTTTTTTTTTAGCTTACATAGGAGGATCTTTCCATGGAGGATGTTGCCTTGGGGGGAGGGACATTTCTATGAAGGGGGTGCCGGATTTCCCAGCATTATTTAAAAAACGAACAGAAATTAAATAAAAAAGTAAGTTTTTTCAACTGAAAGTAAGGAGCAACATTAAAACTTAAAACGAACAGAAATTATTACGTATATGAGAGGGTTTGCCCCCTAGTCAATACCTCGCTCTTTACACTAAAGTTTTTATTATTATTTTCAAAAGAGCTATCTATTCTAATTAAACGGCCTTTGTGATTCAGGGATTTGTGATTCGAACAAAATTCGAACTTTAGCGCAAAGATCGAGGTATTGACTAGGGGCGAAACCCCTCACATACGTAAAAATTTCTGTTCGTTTTAAGTTTTATTATTGCTCCTTACTTTCAGTTGAAAAAACTTGTTTCTTTTATTTAATTATTAATAAAGACGGTGTTTTTCACAGTTCTTGTTTTTTCACATGGTGTTTTTTCACAGTTAAAACAAGTTCGGCAGAACAGGAATATAAGCCTGCAAACCAAGATTAGAATATTAGAAGCTACAGTGATGACAGTGGTCAAATATGGCTCCGAAGCGGGCGCTCCGAAAAGCGGATGAAGATTTACTAGATGTTTTTCAGAGAAATTGCTTTCGGATTGTTCTGGGTACCCGGCTGACTGACCGTATTTTAAACAGTAGGCTGTACGAAAAATGGGATCCAATCCCGCTTTCTAGGGCTACAACTACAATGAAAGAAAGGTTGAGGTGGCTAGGACACGTTGTGGGGATGAAGGATGACATATTTCCGAAGACTGTCCTTTTCGGCCAACCGTCTAGGGCTAAAAGGAGAGCAGATCGTCCTCATTTGGGTTGGGAGGACGTCATAAAGAAAGATTTAAAGTAAATGAGAACGTCCTGGGAGGGTGTAAGAGGGGAGGCTTTGAATAGATTGGGATGGAGGAGGAGCGTGCGTATCTGTGTTTGCGTCAGGCAACTTGGTCCTGCGGTGAGTTGTTAGTAGTAGTAGTAGTAGTAGTAGTAGTATTAGTAGTAGTAGTAGTAATAGTAGTAGTAGTAGTATTAGTAGTAGTAGTAGTAGTAGTAGTAGTAGTAGTAGTAGTAGCAGTAGTAGTAGTAGTAGTAGCAATACTAATAGTAGTTGTATTAGTAGTAGTAGTAGTTGTAGTAGTCGTAGTAGTAGTAGTAGCAGTAATAGATATATCAAAAAGAATTGGCTTTTTACACTGATTTCAAATATATAAAATTCATTAAATTTAGTAATACCCATCAAAGGTTACAACCCTCAGAAATTTTTCTTATTTTCGAAAATTGGAAAGAATCCCCTAAAACTCAAGTGTTCTTAATGAAAATAACAGTAGAATGTATCTATGGAATTTGTTGGGACGTTTTGACGTTCCTTCCTATGCTATTCCAGGAGCTTGTGTTCCTTCCTATGCTATTCCAGGAGTTTATGTTCCTTCCTTTGCTATTCCAGGAGCTTATGTTCCTGCCTATGCTATTCCAGGAGCTTATGTTCCCTCCCATGCTATTCCAAGGGTTTATGTTCCTTCCAATGTTATTCTATGGGACCTCTACACGTGATTAAACACGTTTTGCTTATGTCCCCTTGGTACCTTTCCAGTGAGTGGGGAACCCCCACTAGTTCCTAAACATTGCAAAAAGCAAGATATTTATTATAAATTTGGAACAATATCAATCTATTGAAATGGTTAACGATAACAAACATGTTTTCAACCAGAAGGGTTTTTTAAAGCACATTCAGCATGGTGTCTTTTATTTTATTTATTTTTTTTTTTTTTTGGCAATTGGCATTTTTGTCTGATAACAGGTACCATTCATTGTGATCATAGCTCTAAGAAAAGGGTTTAGCATTTGCGAATTTGATCCTATTAAGGTGGAAAAAAAGGGTTTAGCATTTGCAAATACTTTGATGTGTTCTGTATAATACACAAGTGGTGTTTGAACAGGGTTGTCAGTTTAAAATAGAGTCTAATGAGGGCTTGTTAACTCAGGCAATTTGTTAAAAATTTGGGGCAACATAAATCTATAAAAATGGTTGATGATGATAGAATGACATTGTGAGTTGACCTAGCTCTACCTCTCCGATGTGTTCTGTATAATAAACAAGTGGTGTTTGAACAGGGTTGTCAGTTTAAAATAGAGTCTATCGTTATAGTATACTAAAAAGTTGATAGTAAGAGAGATGTAGATGGCAAGAAAAGAATTTTAATAATGAAATTCAGAACAAACCATAGAAATCCTTGCAAATCATGTAGTAAGGTGTATGTGAGTACGAACCATCAAGGACCATTATCACCAACGACCCTAACCAGCAGAGACCTCAACCCCCCAAAGGTCCCCTATCCCCAAACTCTAAGGGGCATCCCCCTCCAAATTTTTGGCCCCCTCCCCCCATTTGTTTTTTGGCAATTGACATTTTTTCTGATAGCAAGTAATATTCATTGTGATCGTAGCTTTCAAATGTGAAACTTAAGTCCATTTTTGGATCGAAAAATAAACTATTTCTGTAAAATCTGAGTTAATAAGGGTTTTTGACCGTAAACTCTAGTTTTACGTAAGAAAATTATGGAAAATACAATTCTCTGGTTCAAAAGTGAAACTTAAGTCCATTTTTGGATCGAAAAATAAAACTATTTCCGTAAAATCTGAGCTAATAAGGGTTTATGACCGTAAACTCTAGTTTTTTGTGAGAAAATTATGGAAAATACAATTCTCTGGTTCAAATGTGAAACTTAAGTCCATTTATGGATCGAAAAATAAAACTATGTCCATAAAATCTGAGCTAATTAGGGTTTTTGACCGTAAACTATAGTTTTTTGTAAGAAAATTATGGAAAATATAATTCTCTGGTTCAAATGTGAAACTTGAGTCCATTTTTGGAACGAAAAAATAAACTATTTCTGTAAAATCTGAGCTAATAAGGGTTTTTGACCGTAAACTCTAGTTTTTTGTAAGAAAATTATGGAAGATGCAATTCTCTGGTTCAAATGTGAAACTTAAGTCCATTTATGGATCGAAAAATAAAACTATTTCCGTAATATCTGAGATAATTAGGGTTTTTGACCGTAAACTATAGTTTTTTGTAAGAAAATTATGGAAAATACAATTTTCTGGTTCAAATGTGAAATTTAAGTCCATTTTTGGATCGAAAAAATAAACTATTTCTGTAAAATCTGAGCTAATAAGGGTCTTTGACCGTAAACTCTAGTTTTTTGTGTAAGAAAATTATGGAAAATACAATTTGTTGGCTCATACATGAAACTTAAGTCCATTTTTTGTTAAGTCTCAGAGTGAATAAGTTCATTATCAACATCCTTTGTCGGATATGTCGGATAAAATTGACAAAATCTAAGTATCAGAGTGAATATTTATGTAACAACATCCTTTGCCAGATACATCGAATAAAATTGATAAAATATAAGTGTCAGAGTGAATAAATTTTTCTATCAACATCCTTTGTCAGATAAATAAAAAAAAATTGACAAAATCTAAATTTCAGAATGAATAAATGCTTTAACAACATCCTTTATGGGATGTATTGGATAAAATTGACAAAATCTAAGTATCAGAGTGACTAAATTCTATATCAACATCCTTTTCTCGGATACATAGGATAAAATTGATAGAATCTAAGTGTCAGTGCGAATAAATTTTTTTATCAACATCCTTTCTCAGATCCATCAAATAAAATTGACAAAATCTAAATTTCAAAATGAATACATGCTTTAACAACATCCTTTAACGGATACGTCGGATAAAATTGACAAAATCTAAGTATCAGAGTGACTAAATTTTTTATCAACATCGTTTGCCAGATGCATCGAATAAAATTGATAAAATATAAGTGTTAGAGTGAATAATTTTTTTTATCAACATCGTTTGCCAGATACATCGAATAAAACTGATAAAATATAAGTGTCAGAGTGAATAAATTTTTCTATCAACATCCTTTGTCAGATACATCAAATAAAATTGACAAAATCTCAATTTCGGAACGAATAAATGCTTTAACAACATCCTTTATCGGATATGTCGGATAAAATTGACAAAATCTAAGTATCAGAGTGACTAAATTCTATATCAACATCCTTTTCTCGGATACATAGGATAAAACTGACAAATTCTAAGTGTTAGAGTGAATAAATGTTTTTATCAACATCCTTTGGCAGATACATCGGATAAAATTGACAAAATCTAAATTTCAGAATGAATAAATTCATTATCAACATCCTTTGTCGGATATGTCGGATAAAATTGACAAAATCTAAGTATCAGAGTGAATATTTTTTTAACAACATCCTTTGCCAGATACAT
>JAQQPU010018673.1:0-17258 GCA_029168905.1 Artemia sp. Kazakhstan ARC1039
CCCCCCCTCCCTTGCCCTCAGAAATGGGGGAAGGAGGGGCCTCTGAGCCTTGCCCTTGAGGCAGATCCCGTTTATTTTCGATTCTGAGTATTTTTGGTTTTCCCTCCAAAATTGACCCCCCTCCCCTGCCCTCAGAAATGGTGGAAGGAGGGGGCGCTGAGCCTTCCCCTTGAGGCAGATCACGCTTTATTTTCGATACATCTCTCTTAGTATCAACTTTTTAGTATACTAAAACGTTAGACACTATTTTAAATTGGCAACACTGTTCAAACATCACTTGTGTATTATACAGTACACAATCAACCCATCATCTCCCAAAAAATATTTTATTCAGAGATTTCATGTTAAAAAATTATCCAATCACTAATTAGAATCAATCACACTCCTATTATTCAAAACATTGATTATTATCGTTCATAGTGTCCAATTTGCGAATTCCCTATCCCTTTTTGCAAAAATGTCAATCAAAACAATTCCTAAATACGCAATTTGACAATCTCTAGTTTTCGATTAAAAAAAAAACCAGCGGGGAATCCCCGCTCGTAATCGCTAATCACCTTAACCCTTTTTCTCCATCGTCAAGTACATGCTCCAAAAATATTTTATTCAGAGATTTCATGTTCAAAAATTATCCTATCACTAATTACCCCTTTTTTGCAAATATCAATCAAACGCCAAGAAACGTGATTTCCCCAAACACATCAAACTGTTTCCAAGGCAGATTAGCTTTTCAAAATGTTCACGCGTAAATACAGTGTCAAAGGTATGGGTTTTTCACACTGCCAAATAACCAGTCTGGTAATCTGCCTTGGAAAGCTGCCAATCCTATACAGGCAAGCAAAATGGTACTTAGATAACTACTCATGATTACTGAGCACGGTTCCCTTCCTTCGGGGCTCAACTCTACTGTTGCAGAAGTCATAGTTTCCAAAATTCACGGTGCAATCCTGCTTGAATACTCGGCTAAGTTTAGCTCTTTTAAAATAAATGCCATCTGGGACACAAAAACCCAATTGGTTCCCTGGAGGACAAATTTGAAGTGATCGAACTGAAAATGGATAATATGGACCAAAAAACGAGATTGGATTCACCTATTTTGAATAGTTTAAAGTTAACTCAAGGAGTCGGGGTTGAGACGGCAGTAAAATAAACTATCAGAGACATAATGGGGTTAATGGACACTGCATTTCGTACATACTGAACATTCGCCAGTTCAAATCTTCATCCAGTCCGGACAGTTCTAACGTGTAGATAATGATGACGGTCACTGTATATGTGACCGAGATATCTGGTATTTTTTGTGAAATTTATTATACACTGTCTATTAAAAAAGATTTTATCCCTATTTTGAATTTTTATTTTATCGTTCTAACGTGTCTCCGTTAGCGTTCTATTCGTAACCAGGAGGTTGCAAAATACGTTTTCCTAGCTAAATCGAACCTAGCGAAAACAAGTATATTTGTATTGGAGAATATAATTAGAAATAGAAAAGAGTTGCTTGACTTGGCTCGCAATAAACTCGGCTCAAAGAACGCATGGTCCATAGAAGGGACGATTTTTGTTAAGCAGGTGCCAAACACAAGAAAAATCCGAAATGGTAATGATGTTATCAGTCAAGGACCCTCGGCTTAATGTTTGTATTTATCCGGACTATTTTTGTTCAGGTTTTTCATTTTCTTTTCTCTCTTTTTTATACCATTTTCTGCCTTCATGTACATTTCTCTTATTGTTTTTATTTTCCTTTTTATATTTGTTCTCCTTACTAAATACCGTGTACTGTTAGTTCATGTTTGGGTCTCATGATCGTTTAAACAATTACGAAGAAAATAGGCTAGTTCTGGATGATGTATTTGCAGACTTTTCATGTGAGTGATCAGAATGGAAAGAAGGACTAGCAAAATGTGCAAAAGACAGTGTATACTTTGAACTTGGGAGTCTTTTTCAATGGGATTCTAATAAGGGTAATTCTATACTTTTTGAACTGTCAAGGGTTTTGATCAGTCAAATGTTCACTCCTGTCGGCAATAGACTGTCTTAAATCCCAACCTTTGTTTGTAGGCCATTGTGAAACTTGTTTAACTGACGCGAATTTGAATGTAATTGATTTTTCTGTTCCAGGGTATATAGTTGAATATGAAGGTCGTTCTCTTATGCACAGAGGAGGACAAGCAGCTTTGATTAGAAGTGATGTGGATTATAATGTAAGAGATAACCTTTCGCTCTGGCTTAAAGGTAAAGTTGAAACTCTGTTTATTGAAACAAGGTCATCAAACTCAGAAAATTTGATAACCGGAATAGTATATACGGTACCATCATTTTCAGATAATCATTTCACAGAAGTTTTGAAAGTGTTAGGTCTAAAGTTACAAGATAAAATAAAAAGACAGTTATAATGGGTGATTATAATAATAATCTGTTGAATTCAGATGGCTGTGTAAATTTCCTTGACACAATGTAATCGTCTTAATTATACCCTTTAGTATCAATTCCCACGATAATAAAGTAGTCTTTGGCAAATCTAATAGATAATATTTTTATTGGTAGCCATTTATTAAAGATTGTTTGGCTGACGTAATTATTATTGATGGATCAGACCACCTTATGTTGATTGGTAAACTTGGCATTTTAAATATCAGGCAACCAAAAAATCAGCTTAAATATCTAGATGTATCAGAAAATAGTTTAAGAAAGCTATCGGAAAATTTACACCATGTTGATTTTTCGGAAGTGTTTAAAAGTAAGTGCGCAAATCAGGCTTATAATTTGTTTCTGGATACATTTCTTACGGTGTTTGATAAGTGTTGTCCAATCAAACAGGAAAGAAAGAAAAAAAATATCCCAAGGAAGGAATGGATGACAACTGGTATCCATGCTTCTGTAAAAATGAGAAATAATTTGTATAAAGATTATCTAAACGACCCCAAGGATCAGAAACTCCAGATTTTCAAAGAATACCGAAATCGACAGAATAAAATAAAAAGATATGCTGAAAAATCATATTATGAAAAGGAATTTGGTCAAATGAAAGAAAATAAGAAGAAGGCCTGGACAGGAATTTTTGAAGTACTGGGCCATAAAAAAGAAAAGCAACAAATAAGAAAGATGACTTTTGGTGATGAAATTGTTCATGATCCGAAAAAAATTACGGAAAAGTTATGCAATATTTTTCAGATGAAGCTTCAAAACTGTGCCATGAAGCCGCTAAAAGATCATTAAGCCTCCCTGTCCCCAAGCTCCCTCTTCGAAATATAACTTCTGAATTCCTGTTTATGAAGTGTGACAAAAATTAAATAAATAAAGTAATTACGAAAATGAAATCACAATCTTGTGGAACTGATAAAGTGTGGTTAAAAATAGTAAAAGCAACTATAAAAACTGTCTTCCCAATTCTAGCATATTTGATAAATTTGTCACTTGAAAAGGGAACTTTCCCAGAAAGGCTTAAAGTGGCACGTGTATTTCCCCTTCATAAGGGAAAGTCAAAACTTGATCCGAGCAATTACCGGCCCATATCCATTCTGCCTTTTTTCCAAGATTTATGATAAAGTGGTTCATAAAAAAATATAATGACCTCTAGGAGCAGGATGTACTTTGCAAAACGCAGTTCGGTTTTCGAAAAGGACTTTTAACGGTTCTTGCAATTTTTAAACTGTTTGATTGGGTGAACGATGTTTTTGATAAAGGCCTAATACCGGCAGAATTATTGTTAGACATTAAAAAGGCGTTTTATACTGTTCATCATGACAAATTACTTCAGATTCTTAAATCAATAGGGATACATAAAGTACCTTTAAAATGTTTTCATTTGTATTTCAGTAATAGAGCTCAGGTTCTGCATAATGTAAACCTAACATCTGAGCGGCACTTTATACCCTGTGGATTTCTACAAGGGTCAATAGTGGTACCCCCATTTTTTCTTAGTTAATGTTGACCAAGTAAAATGTTATTTGTCTGAAGCCAACATAATGCTTTTTGCAGACGATACACTTCTTTTTGCTGCGTGTGAAAATTTAACTTCTTTGTTTACAAAAATGGAAACAGCTCTCACTGAATTTGTCTCATGGGTTGATTTGAACTATTTAACACTAAATTACAGTAAGACAAATTTTGTCTTATTTTCTAGAATATCGTCAATTCAAAAACAAATCTAAAATTAAATGTAGCTAATAATATTATAAATAGAGTAAAAACCAGTCGATATCTTGGATTTGTAGTTGATGAGAATCTCTCGTGGAAGGAACATGCAAAACTAGTTGGCAATAAACTTTCAAAGTCCCTTCAAGTCATCCACTGTCTTAAATTTCGTTTCCCTAACAAGATCCTGAAAATGATTTATCACTGTTTTTTTTCCCCATTCTTCTTACAGCTGCTCCATATGGGCAAGTAGCTTCATTTTTTGTTATAAAAGAGTTCAGATAATCCAAAATAAGGCAGTTCAAATAAAATCACCTACTCAAGACACAGATGACATCGTTTTTCATTTCAAATTTTACCAAGATATTTGATGTATCCAAGACTCAAGATTTCCAGATTGCAAATTTCGGTTTCAAGTATTTCAATAACCTCCTTCCATCTTCATTTCAAAATATGTTTATATTAAATTAAGATTTGCACACCTACGACACACGACATTCTACTGACATAGTACAAGAAGCGCCCTCTTCGAAAAGAACTTCTTTCTTAATTAGATTTTCTGCACCGACTATTTGGAATTCACTCCCCTTAGACATCCGGAATTCAAACAATTTTATACCCTTTAAGCGAGCAGCGACAGTTCATTACAGAAAAAATGTTTATTGCTAGCCTTCTCTAGGTTTGTTTTTTCTCCTCATTTTTCTTTTCCTCTTTTTCTATTTCCCTATTGCTTTCTCTCTCTTTTTCTTTTCTTCACCTTTAAAGTTGAAACCATAGCTCCCCTCATATACGAAGTAATTCCAGTTTGTTCTATATTTTAATGTTGCTCCTGCCCTTCAGCAGAAAAAACTTTCTTTAATTTAATTTCCTTAGGGAATAATAAAATTTGCTTACCAAATACATGCAATGCGTAAGCCAATTATATTAAAGCTCACTTTTTACTCTGGTGTTATAGGAAAGTAATATCTTTTGACCTCTTTGGATCAGTGCTTCCATTCCACTAATGTGGGAATAAAGTATTTAATTGTGAAAAAAAACAGTAGAATTACAGTAGGACGCAACCCGGAAGTAAGTATGTTATTGTGCTTACTATTTGAACAGGAACGTTAACAAAATTGATTCTAACGCTATATTACCAGTGTTTCTACTTCAAATTTTTTCAATCCCTTAAAGGCTGGTGGAAAATTCCTATGAATTCCTATTTTCAATACCAAAATCCCTCAAAGTTTCCCCATTTTCTGACTTCTTTCCAAATTACAAGTAAAGACCTATTAGGCTGACTTTTAATAGTATTCGTTCAGGACGACTTATTTTGCAACTGAAGACATTCTACGTTTACCAAAATATCTTCTTTTGACGTTTAACACAATGCTCTGTATTTATCGACTAGTTAAGTTTGGTTTTGATTTATAAATTCTGGGTCCAGATCTCAAATTCTAGATCATAGGAATATATTTATTTATTTGTTTTTCTTTGCCATTATTTTTTCCTTCTCTATTACTTCTTTTGCAACACTCTCGTTTTTATTTGAATTCGTTTGAAGGATTGGCATAAACGATATTCAACCGGTCGCTTTTTCGCGCATTATTTTTGTTTTGACTTTTTTTATATTGAGTTGTTAATTTGAAGCAGAATATAGTAGCAAAAATGAAACGTATAAAGTTTGATTCAAGGACAGCTTTGATCTTTTGCATTATTCGATTTTATCTAGTGTAGACTGCTACCTGGGTTCCAGTTTTCCGGAAAATACCGAATGTAGACGCACTTTAATTTGTATTCGGGAAAAGTTAAGGAGAATTACCAAACAATAAGATTTAAGAGAAAACCGCAAATACTAAGATTCATACCCCGAGTCAGCGTTGTTGTCGCCATCCCCATCGTCTTTCCAATACCTAAAAAAGCGACGCATTCGGACACAGTAGCATCGGATTTCACGGACTTCATTTTTTTATTTAAACTCTCGGTGAAGGTAGGGGCCCCTTCACGCTTCATCCCATACTTGACAGAAATCGTCGCAGCCAAAGTTACGTTTTTGATCCCATTCCTCTTTTCATTTTTTAATGTTTTCAGAATGATGGAAAGTCTTTCCAAAATGACATTTGAGCAGGGAAGTCCAAAAGTAAACCGAATGACATGAAGAACCCTAGTGAACTTTAGAACTCCATTTGGCATCTTGATGGATGTCACCCGATTCCAAAACTCAAACCTTCAGTCCTTCCCCGTTGGCTATTTTGTTTCGAACTTCGCGGGTCTATCCAAGTCCGACAAAAACTAAAACGTTTGTCAATCGTTTTTACCGAAATCCCGCCGTTGTATCCAAAATTCCCATTTCCGTAACAAAAATCCATAGGCTTGGCAAGGAAAAAAGTGGAAAGTCCAAATTTCAAGTAGAAATAAAATAATAAAGTAGATCTAAAAATATTAGACGAGAAACATTCAAAATAAAGTAGTCTCTTCTAAAATATAGTATAATTGGAAGCACTGTTTTGGAAAAAATATCACCTTTCAATTTTTCCTTTTTCTGATTAAATTACTATATATTTTTAAGAAAATTTCTTCTGGTTTATGATAGTTATAATCAGTATAACTATAGAGCTTTGCAACAAACGAACAATTTGAATTTATCCCGGATGTAAAAGGGGTCTCTGTCCTCTAAGAGAGATGTAAAATCTTGAACTAATACAGCAGGATTTTCCCTTTATTTGCAATGCTGAAGATTAAAAAAGAAAGTTAAAAGGAAATTGGCAATTCAATACTTACAAAATTTTAAAGCTTGATTTTAAATGAAGTAAACTCGACATATTCTTTCATTAAATATGACTTTAATTAAATGTTAAACCTTGACAGAAATTTTGTTCATCTAAAATAATTGTTATCAATAACAACAAGTCAAGTTTATTCTAATCTCTTTAAGGGGGAAGCACTAAGCCTATGCGCTTGAAAACAGTTTTCTTTGGCATAGCATATGCACGAGAACCTAGTCCCCTGGAGACTATGACCATCAGCGCCACCTTGTAATTTACTCTAATAAAGGGTCAACTAATACCTAGGAGCTTGTGATTAAACAGTCTAAGGGACTAGGGGTGAAATAATGGCCACATTAGCCACTCATTGTCCCTAGTGCTATGAAGCAAGCTATAAAAAAAAAACTAAAGCCTGAGATTTTGTGAAGAAATCTCCAAGCTAAGTCTTGACATAAGTCAGGATTATCCAGATTCTTATGTCCACCAAATAAACAAATATGTCTTCAAATAACTAGATATTCCACTTTTATCTATTTCGGAAAAGGTTTAAAAACTCATTTTTTCGGCTGTAAAATTGTGTCAACCGTAAATAAAAGCTCCGAACAAACCTAAGTTGTTGGTTTTCATTTTAGGTACATATCTAAAATACGTACCTAAAATTAAAAATCTACCATTTCTTAGAGAAAATAACAAGAGAAAATACCAGAAAACACAGAGAAAATAACAAGGAAGACTTCCGAGAATTTTGCTTTCAATTTGCTTTCGTATCCTAGCTACATTAAAATGAACAGGTCACTTTATAATGATAAAATTTACTGTCAGTGCAGACGTGGGAATTTCAGTGCTTTCAAATTTACAACTGGGATTTGACACTGAAATGTTTACATTGGGGTTATGCGAACGTGACAAAAAGTAATAAAAAACACCCTAGCGAAATAAAAAAACTCAGAAATTATCTATGATTAATCTAATATCCGTAACAAATTCATTTGTTAAATACGCAGCTTTCTTGTAAGAGCTTTAACAAAGAGAAAAAAAAAAAACCACAAAACCCCTATGCCTTCCCAAGGCAAAAAATAATTTGCACTTTACTGAAAAAACATAAATGTTTTACTTTTATAACTTTAATAAATCAAATAATATTAACATTTTGATTACTAGATACCAGTATATGTATATTAAACTAGCAATGCACATTCATTTGTATTTTTTTTTCTGTAAAGCGCAAATTATGTTCTGCCCTTGGGAAGGCATAGGGGTTTTGAGCCCAACTTATGCTCATTTCTGCTCGTTTTGAGTTTGACTCGGTTATTTATTGTAATTTCTGTTCGTTTTGGGCTTCATTTATTTATCGATGCTGATTTGTGGTAGTTTCTCGCTTGGTAGATTAATTGATTTTATTTTTGCTCATTTTTTGTTTAAGGGGGTTCTTTACTTTTCTCTGAAAACTTATTTTATCGAAAAAGTTTTTAATTAATTTATATTCGTTTTGTATTGACATAGAATTTTCAGGGAAAAAGAAAATACTACTTTAAGTCTTTTCGTTTTTTTAAGATTTTATAGTTTGGCCTGCTATTTGTATGCTGGAAAAATTTTCAGCAATTTTTAGCAACATACACCCTTTTAAAAATCTGGACACAAATAGTAGTGTTTAATTTCGTTTCAAACCTCCTCTAGTTCACCTATAATGGAAAACTTGATACCCTTCGCAAAAATATCTGATTACTTTCTTTGATAGACTGGATACACTTACGCTATTGTGACTTGGTTAAATTTTAAAAGCAGAAGTAGCCCCGAAAGTTTGGATATAATACCCTCAGTCGCTCTTGGGATACTGCTGAGATGCCTTACTGGGAATTAGCATTAACACAGTGCATTTTAATTTACTCTTAAGGCAACATTTAGTTTTTAAGCGTAAAGGCAAATTGGAGGGTGGCCATGGGAAGGGGATTAGTTTCCCTCCAATTACTTTCGAATATTAAAAAGGGAATCAGCCCTTTCTATTTTCAATCGAAAGAGTCCTTTTTGAAGTTCCTACGACAACTCCTTCAATACGTAGTGCCCTGGTCTAAACAACATCAACAACAAAAAGATAATACATTTTAACTACTTCGATCTTTATTATAAAAATGTCAAGCCTTCCAATCACTTTCAACTATTAAAAAGGGCACTAGGCCTTTAGATTTCCAATCGAATGAGCCCTTTTTGAGTTTCTACGACAACACTTTCTATAAGAACCTCATATGCACCCTGGGCATAAATTACAACTCTTACCCTAAGGGCTGTGAGGGTGTCATCCTCTAAGACCTAATTTCCAGAACTTTCAACTACGTTAAACAAAATAGCTATCTCAAAATTTTGATTGGATGTTTTTGAGAAAATGATGGGAGTGAGAGGGGCGGTAGTCACTCTCCAATCACTTTTAGCTATTAAAAAAGGCACTAGCCCTTTCAATTTCCAATCAAATGAGCCCTTTTGAAGTTTCTACGACAACGCTTTCAATAAAAACCATTTATACCCCCTGGGCAAAACTCACAACTCTTGCCCTGAGGGATGGGGGGCGTTATAATCCTCAAAGACCTAAATTCCATAAATTTCTGCTACGTTGAACAAAATGGCTATCTAAAAATTTTGATTGGATGTGTTTGGGGGAATGGTGGGCGTGAGAGGGGAGTTAGTTACCCTCCAATCCCTTTCGACTATTTAAAAGGGCACTATCCCTCTCAATTTCCAATTTAATGAGTCCCTTTTGCAGTTTTTGCGACAATTCTATCTATAATAACCTTATTTGCCCCCAAGGCATAACTTACAACCTTTTCCCTGGGGGCTTTGGGGAGTTTGTCATTCTTAAATACATAATTTCCAGAATTTTCTACTACACTGAACAAAATGGCTATCTCTAAACTTTGATTAAATGTGTTTGGGGAAATGGTGAGCTTGAGAGGGGGTTAATTACTCTCCACTCACTTTCTACTATTACAAAGGGTAATTTCAATTTCCAATCAAATGAGCCCCTTTTGAAATTTCTACAACAAATTTCTATATAAACCTTATATGACCCCAGGGCATAACTTACAACTCTTGCACTGAAGGCTCTGATGGGGTTATCATCCTAAGAAACCTAATTTCCAGAACTTTCGACTACGGTGAACAAAATAGATACCCCAAAATTTTGATTGGACGTGTTTGGGGAAATGGTGGTCGTGAGAAGGGGGTTAGTTGCCCTTCAATCCCTTTTGACTATTAAAAGGGCAATAGCCCTTTCAATTTCCAATTGAATGATCCCTTTTTGAAGTTTCTATAACTTTGCTTTCTACAAAAACCTTATATGCCCCCAGGGCATAACTTACAACCCTTGCACTGAAGGCTGTGGGGGTAGAGGGGTTAACATCCTTACAGACCTAATTTCCAAAACTTTCAACTACTTTGAATAAAATGGCTATCTGAACATTTTGATTGGATGTGTTTAGGGAAAAGGTGGGCGTGAGAGAGAGTTACTTGCCCTCAAATCACTTTAGAGACTATTAAAAAGGGCACTAGCCCTTTGAATCGAATGAGCTCTTTTTCAAGTTTTTACAAGAAGATTTAAAAAAAAACTTATATGGCCCCAGGTCATAAATTATAACCCTTGCCCTGAAGACTGTGGGGGCAATGTACTAATCAAAGGCATAATTTCCTGAGCGTTAAACTGCGTGGAACAAAACGGCTATCTAAAAATTTTAATAAGATACTTTTGGAGAAACTGTGGGCGTGGAAATGGTGTTAGTTTCCTTCCAATCACGTTCGACTATTTAAAAGGGCAATAGCCATTTCAATTTCCAATCGAATGACCCACTTTTGAAATTTGTAGGACAACACGTTCTATAAGAACTTTATATGCCCCAAGGGCATAACTTAAAACCCCTGCCATGAGGGCTGTGAGAGGGAAGGGGGGGGGGTTGCCATTCTCAAAGACCTAATTTCCAGAATTCTCAACTACGTTGAACAAAATGGCTATCTTTAAATTTTGATTGGATATGCTTGGGGAAAATTTTGGCTTGAGAGGGGGGTTAGTTGCTCTCCAGCCACTTTCGACTATTAAAAATGGCTCTAGCTCTTTGAATTTCCAATTGAAGGAGCCTTTTTTGAAGTCTCTATGACAACACTTTCTATAAAAGACCTTTTATGCCCCAGGGCATAACTTACAACCCTTCCTCTGAGAGCTGTGGGGGAGTGTCCTCCTCAAAAGCCTAATTTCGATCTGAAAATCAACTACGCAGAACAAAATGGCCATCTCAAAATTCTGATGGGATGTGTTTTAGGAAATGGTGGGCCTGGAACGGGTGTTATTTGCCTTCCAATCACTTTCGACTGTTAAAAAAGGGCACAAGCCACTCCGGTTTCCAATTGAATGAGCCCTTTGGATATCTAAAAATAAAATGACTTTCTAAAATTTTGATTAGATGTGTTTGGGGAAAATTTAGGCGTGATAGGGGGGTTAGTTGCCCTCAAATCACTTCCGACTACAAAAAACGGCACTAGACCTTTGAATATCAAATCGAATGAGCCCTTTTTCGAGTTTATAAGACAAAGACTTCAATAAAAACTTATATGCCCCCAATACATAACTTAAATACCTTGCCTTGAAGACGGTGGGGGGAGTGTATTGCTCAAAGGTATAATTTTCTGAATTTTAAACTGCGTGGTCCAAAATGGCTATATAAAAATTTTGATTGGATGTGTTTGGGAAATGGTCGGCGTGGAAGGGGTGTAGGTTGCCTTCCAATCATTTTCGACAATTAAAAAGGGCACTAGCCATTTCAATTTCCAATCGAATGAGCCCTTTTTGAAGTTTCTACGACAACGCGTTCTATAAAAGCCTTATATGCCCCCAGGTTAGACCTTAAAATCCTTCCCCGGAGGGCGGTTGGGGGGGGGGCATCCTCAAAGACTTAATTTTCAGCACTTTCAACTACGTTGCACACAATGGCTATCTTTAAATTTTAATTGGATGTGTTTGGAGAAAAGGTGGGCGTTAGAGGGGGGTTAGTTGCCCTCTAATCTCTTTTTACTATTAAAAAGGGCACTAGCCCTGTGAATTCCCGATTGAATGAGCCTCTTTTGAAGTTGCTACGACAATGCTTTCTATAAAAACCTTATATGCCCCAAGGGCATAACTTACAACCCTTGCCCTGAGGGCTGGGAGGGAGTGTCCTCCCCAAAAACGTAATTTCTATCTGGAAATCAACTACGCTGAACAAAATGGCTATCTAAAAATTTTGATTGGATATGTTTGGGGAAAAAGGTGGGCTTGAGAGGGGGGATAATTGCCCTCAAATCAACTTTCGACTACTAAAAAGGGCACTAGACCTTTGAGTTTCCAATCGAATGAGCCCTTTTTCGAGTTTCTAAGACAAAGACTTCAATAAAAACTTATATGCCCCCCGGGCACAACTTATATTCCTTGCCCTGAAGACTGTTGGGGAGTGTCCTGCTCAGGGGTATAATTTCCTGAACTTTAAACTGCGTGGAACAAAATGGCTATCTCGAAATTTTGATTGGATGTGTTTGAGGAAATGGTGGGCGTGCAGGGCTGTTAATTGCCTTCCAATCATTTTCGACTATTAAAAAGGTCACTAGCCATTTTAATTTCCAATCGAATGAGCCCTTTTTGAAGTTTCTACGACAACGCGTTCTATAAAAACCTTATATGCCCCCAGGGCAGAACTTAATACCCTTGCCTTGATGGCTTAGGGGGGGGGGGAGGTTCATCCTCAAAGACATAATTTTAGGAACTTTCAACTACGTTGAACAAAATGGTTATCTTAAAATTTTGATTGCATGTGTTTGGAGAAAAGGTGGGCGTGAGAGGGGAGTTAGTTGCACTCTAATCACTTTCGAATATTAAAAAGGGCACTATCCCTTTGAATTTCCGATCGAATGAGCCTTTTTTGAAGTTTCTACGACAATACTTTCTATAAAAACCTTATGTGCCCAAGGGATTAACTTACAACCCTTGCCCTGAGGGCTGTGGGGGAGTGTCCTTCTCAAAAACATTATTTCTATCTGGATATCAACTACGCTGAACAAAATTGCCATCTTTTCAAAATGGCCAAAATTCTGATTGGATATGTTTCAGGAAATGGTGGGTCTGGAAGGGGTGTTAGTTGCCTTCCAATCACTTTCGACTATTAAAAAGGGCACAAGCCACTCCGGATTCCAATTGAATGAGCCTTTTTCGAAGTTTCTAGGACAACGTCTTCGGTACGAAGTTTGATTGGACGTGTTTTCGGGAAATGGTGGGTATGGAAGGGGTGTTAGCTGCCTTCCTATCACTTTCGACTATTAAAAAGTGCACTAGCTATTCCGATTTTCAATCGAATCAGCCCTTTTCGAAGTTTCTACGAAAACTCCTTCGATACGAAGTGCCCTGGTATGGAAAAAAATAAATAATACATTGTGCCAACATCGTTCTTTAGTTAGGCAGCCTGATTGCGCTGCCTATGAAATACCATTTCTTTAAAAGTGAATGTTGAAAAACACTATGTGTTGCATGTTAATAAAAATGGCGTATCTGTAATATATAGGCAACGGCTGGGGGGATAGTGTTTGAAGTTTTCAGGTAGCAGAGAACGAAGAAGGAGGGAGAGTGGGCAAAGAAAATTAAAATTTTGGTTGGGGTTGGGGCTAAGAATTTTTTTATTTCATCAATCTAAACACATTTGCACAACAATCCCAAGGAGCTTACAATGCCTTCGTGATTAAGTATAGACGTAAAAAAAAAGATAAACTTTGTATTCCAAGATTTACGAAATATTGCATTTGCAATAAGTCGAGAACAGCCTGAAGTAGTATTCAGAGAGTATTTCTCAGGGGCTGGAGGGCGCACAAGCTTCGAAGTTCAATTTGAGAAAGAGGACCAAAAAGGAATAAATTTTCCGTCCCAAAATGGCCCGAAAAAATACTACGTTTGAAGCCCCTGTGGGACTACAATATACAGACAGCAAAGTAGATATGTAAATTCAAACCCACTAAATGCGTCTTCTTTATCAAATTTGGGTATTTACAGTGTCTCAGGAAAAGTTTTTGGGGATAGTGGGTGATTAAGGACACCTCAAATTTGGACTTGTGGCTGTGGTCAGAGGTAAATCAAGAGACACTGCAGGAACCGAGGTAAACAACATAGCATATTTACGATATCTAAGTGGAAACTATTAGATAATGTTTGGAGAGGGCAAGAGAACTCAAATTTTGTAGTTTGGGGGTGACAACTTCTAACAGATGTTACAAAATAATAAATGGAAAGTGATTTAAATTACGAAAAATATAAAACACTTTACCTGTGGTGGCAATCCACCGACTGTGGCATAGGCTAGGCTTTGTGGCACCAGAGTTAATCCCACTGAGAAACCAGCAATAAGGTCAGACAGTAAAATAGCAATTTGGAATTTTGGAAGCCATTGCAAAACTGGAAGCCGACTGTACAATGTCTTCTTTCGAAATATTTTTTCCCTCTTTGTCTGTAAAAAGGATTTCTTTTTACCATTGCCTCCTTGATGCTCCTCCTAAAGAAGAAAAAGTATTAGTTAAATTCCTATTTATAAACAGAACAATTTAAACCAAAACATGTCTAGGTTTGCAATTTTCCTGACAAACAATTGTTCAGGAATTCCTTAACTCAGAAACCCACTAAAAAGCGAATGTAGACTTGCATTAGAATATATATTAAGTGTGAAAAACACATAACTTGCCTATAAACTGTGATTCGATGAGAGGGAGCTCTATTTTGATATTATGAAGGAGAAAAAGATTTAGCGTAAATTAAATTTCCTTCAGCATTTCTTGACTACTGCCATCACTTTGGCTTCCATTTTTTAAATCTTGGTTCGCAAATTTTTTTTCCTATTATTACAAACTTTTTTTTAGCTGTAACAAAGCACCTTGGTTCTTGGTTAATCTACTTTTAACTTCTTCACTGGAACAACCTTCTTTAATGATATTACTACTAGGTAAGTAAAGCTGTCAACTTAATCGGTCTTTTCGTTACTCAAAGTCACCTTTTACCTTCACTTATTCCTATCCTTAGAGACTTAGTGTTCTTAACATTAATTTTCAAACATATTCTAGCATTCTGAATTTGCAAAACTTCTAAAAGTTCATTCATTTTCTTACACTTTCATCTAGGATGCTTAAATTATCAGCATAATGTAAGTCCAGGAACCTTTTACATCCCCATTTAAATCCGTGCTCTCCCATTGCCTTTCCTATTTTCCTTGAGACAAAGTTCATTAAAATTATCCATATAAATTGGGATAGAATACAAGTCCTGACTCCTGATTTAAAATGAACCCAGCTTCTGACTTCATTGCTTACCTTAGCCACAGCAGTGTTTCTCTCGTAAATACCATTTATCACTTTAATTCATTCATCTGATATGCCACAGAAGGATATTACCTTTTCTAAAGCTCTTCTATCAGCTAAATCAAACACTTGTCATTAATCTATAAAACTGTGGACGTTTAACGTCTTAAAACTTTGTCTATGGCATCTCTAAGTCTGTTAAGTGTCATCATACTAAGTAATTTGCTAACTAAAAAAAACAACTGGCAAATTCTTTCATAATTATCACACTCAATATTATCAGTTTCCTTATACAAGGGTTTTCTTAAAATCGATAGATACTTCCCCTGTTTCAAAAATATTTTTCGGAATTTTCAGCGGCTTATTTCTAACCTGATAACCCCCATATTTAAAAAACTCATTTAATACAATATCAGTACCAGGGGCCTTGTCATTTTGTAATTCTTTTAGCACTGTCACTTAATTCTTGAATAAAATCTTCCTTCACGTCTAAGGTGTCACAAACTTTTTCTTTCTCCTCTATAACTTTTCTTATAACTATATCACGGTTTAGCACATTCTCAAAATGTCCTGCTCATCTATATTTAACTTTTTCCTTATAACCATTTGTAGCACAGCTACTATTTTGAACCAGGACAAGTCCACATTGACTACTCCTTCTCAATTTATTAACATGCCAGTGCGATTTTTTACTATTCTAACATCTAGCTGCATTTTCCAGATCTTCGGCAATTTTATCCAAAGCCTACATTTCACATCTCCTTAGTTCATATTTTAAGGCTTTCTCAACTTTCTTTACATTCATCTTATTTTCATAAGATCTTTCACTCTGATATTTTTGTACAAGCCTTTTCCTCCTCTCTAATAAAGATTAACAATTTTCAATAATATTCCTAGCTGTATTCTTAACTTTCTTAACTAAAACATCATCAATGATTTCACAATTTATTTTCCTAAAATTTTTCCATCCATCTTCCACACTGTCAAATTTTAAACTCACCAATTTAATATTTAAATGCGGATAAATTATGGTGGGTGAGATAAGTGAATTCTAGCGATTTCGATACTTTGTTCTTGGGTGGTACGGTTCATATTGACGAACACTTTCGTTTTTCCTTCTTCACTTCTTGGCTACACCAATCTTAGCGCTTTTATTGTTCAAAAGCTGTTTGGGTTATTTTACTTCTTTCCATTCTTAGTATTTCGCAACTTTATTAGTTTTGAAGGAGAAGAGGGAATATGGGCTTAAAAAACTATTGTTTCTGTTTTTATTGTATGAAAAACAAATCCTGGACACTTTATTTTTCAAAAAATTGAATTATAAGATTTTTTCTATGAGTAAAACTACAATAATAATTGCTAGTACTACTAACAACTTACCATAGCACAAAGCCAGCTGAGGCCAACACAGTTACGCTCGCTCCTCCTCCATCCCAATCTATTCATGGCCTCCCTTAATAGAATCTTAAATGTAGAACTTCTCGTATGCCTTAAGATACAACTAACAATTCTCATGAAGATCCAGCTCCAGCGACTTCGATGGTTCGGTCACGTGCAACGTATGAGTCCGTCCTGTCTCCCGAAAATCTCCTTCGAAGGCCAAATTCACGGTTCTCTTCCTCATGGTCTTCTCCCAAAAAGGTGGAAGGAAAACTTTGCACCCCACCGCCTCTCGGACCTTCTTCGCCTAGTAGAAAACTGTGAGGGATACAGAAGACACATCCCCACCATTACAGAGAAAAAGGCCCCAAGACGACCTTCAAGGACGGACGGGACTTAAGTCAAGTCAAGTAAAAGGTTGGCCAAAAAGGACGAACTTCGGAAATCTGTCATCCTTTATCCGCAGAATATGTCCCAGACATCTCAACCTTTCTATTATTACAGCCTTAGAGAGTGGGATTGAATCACACTTTTCTTACAGCCTACTGTTTGAAATACGGTCAGTCAGCGGTGTACCCAAAACAATCAACCCTAACAAATAGGTAAAACAAGCAACTTTGAACGAAATTATATTTTGATGATACTCGGGGGGATAAGATT
>JAQQPU010018675.1:0-17253 GCA_029168905.1 Artemia sp. Kazakhstan ARC1039
GGCGACTTATGTAGACAAGTTTAGAACTTAAATGGAAATTTGTATAATCTTGCTATTTTTGTTAAAATTGACTAGAAGCGAGATACAATATTTAATGTTGGCCATTTTGATGGATGATTAATAATATAAAAAAAAAGTATATTACAGTATTGCAAAGTTCAGTCTTCATAAAATTTTCTAGGCTTACAACTAAGAGCATTCTTCCCAAGTGAGCCCGCTAAATCCTAGTAAAACTTATATGAAGTTACTCAATTTCATTTTTTCTGCTTTCTATTCTACCTCTTCTTCAATCATTCTTACAAACTAATTCATTTGTCAAATTTTTCTGCGCTTACCTATGTGTTTTATTCCAATTATTACTTTGCTACGTATTCTGTTATCTTTTGACGCTGAATCCTTTTTAATATTTCTTTTTTTTTTCTATTTGAATTTCTGTTTTTATGCTTGATTCAAAGGTTTATTTGAATTCCATTTTTAAGGGCTTCAGAATAGCTTCAAAATACTAGTAAGATTAGTAGATTTCCTAAATAAGGTTGACCTTATTTGTCTGACATCGCTAAACAAAGAAATCAATCTGGAGACGACAAATGGGTCTATGGTCAGAATGAAGAAAAACAAGAGAAAAAATCAAATAAATATTTCGCTCGTATACAACAAGGCGTCTTCAGCGTAAAAAAATTGAGAGAGATAGCAAAAAATAACTAGACTCCAAAACTAAAAGAATATAGATAAAAAATGAAGATAAACTAAAACAATCCAACTAATATATATGTTACTGTGAATGTCAGAAATGTGGTTAATGTCGACATTCACCGGTAAATGTCCGAAATTCCTTTTTCTCTGCTTGGACTTTGTTAGCTTTGCGAATCAGCTTTTTCCGTCTTATGCAAGCTTTGATGGTAAAAGTTAAAGCTAGATCAAATTAGCTTATAAATCTCAGAAATGGGTTAAAAGCTTAACCTAACTTGTCACCATCAAACCTTCCATAAAACTGAAAAAGTTGACCGAAAACGCTAACAAAATCCAAGGAGCAACAAAAAGGTATTTCGGGCATTCACCGGTGAATGTCAATATTCACCAATTTCGGACATTCACGGTAACATATATACTATTAATACTCACACATACGATTAGCCAGCTACTTCCATGAACACGAAAAAGGCAGCTGGCAAAAATAAGATTCTAAATTTAAAATGAACTTCAATTATTCTACTGCGAAATAATCCTTCGGGTAGCATCCAATGCTGCAAATCTTTGTGGTGTTTTACTTAATTTATTCCCTCGGAGATTTTGCAAGACTTTGTTTTGAATATAGGTTCATTTTTTAAAATAACATCATATTAGTTGGGTAGTAATAATTTTAAATTCACTTTTTGTTTACATATTCATTTAGTTTTAGGTTCTAGTTGTTTTCGCTTTTGCTTTCTCTCGCTTTTCTTTTTAACGATAGGAAAAGTCTTGTTGTATGAGGGCAGAATATTCGTTTGATCGTTTATCTTCTTTTCTTCATACCCCGTTCGTAAACCCGTTTGTCGTAGCTCGGCTTTAGATCTTTTATCTGAGACCGTGTTACTTTCTAAATGACGATTCTCATGGGAAGAAATATATTAAACACACTATTTGGAATTTTAGACTCTAAAACTTGGAACTTTCATCATCTTTTCAATTCAATTCAATTCAAACTTTTTATTTCCTCCGAATACGAAGAGTAAAAAAAATAAATAAAAATAATAACAGCTAATCAACAGGCCAAAAAATTATTTTAAACTATATAACAACAAGTACGCAAAGGCCTTCAATCAAAATTACCACACAAATTAACACTTCATTCAATAGATAATAAATTAACACTTAAAATTAACACTTCACAAATTAACACTTCATTCAAAAATTAAATCAAATAAAATAAATTAAGCTTCGTGCGCAGCTCTATATAAATAATGAGAAAAAACATTTAATTTGGACAAAAATTTCTTTTGCTTTTTCTCCAAAACATCAAGAGGGTTTTTTATTTTATATGTATTCATTAAAAAAGTATTTGATTCAGATTTAGAAAAGCGGCAAAGGAACTTAGCAAAATTAAAAAATGTGGTTTTTACATGCACAATATTACTAATTCTAAAAAACGGGAGAAGCGATGAAAAAACTAAAATTTGAGGCAAAGCGACTGTATTATATACCCGAGCCAGTGATTTCCGAGAAAGAAGATCGCGAAGACAAATTACTGCCCCGAAACTAGACGCTATTCTACTTTTAACTGCTTTAGAAATAAAAGCACGGCATAGAGCTAAAGTTGGTCCATAAGGCACACCAAGATATAAAAAAGATTCCAAAGGTTTTAAAATACTATCATAAATACGAACAGAAATTTCTGAATTAACGAGATCATTAGCCTTAGGACCAAGAATTAAAAACTGACACTTTTCAGGGCGAAAACGAAGTCCATGCTCACTAAAAACCTTTGCTAAAAAATCTACATTTTGTTGAAGTGACTGAAGTGATTGACTCAAAAGGAGTAAATCATCTGCGTAAGCAATCCACGACAGAACATAACCTTTACCATAGATAAAAGTCAACTGAATTTGATCAAATAGCCCCAAAACAGTAATATGGAAAATCAAAGGAGAAATAATGCTTCCTTGTCTCAGCCCCCTACATAACTTAACATTATAATCACTAAACTAATTCTTCCACTTAATACGAATACGAGAGGAGCCATACCACTTTTTTAAAACCAAAACTACTGGTAGTGGGACATTATTCTTCAGAAGCGCAGTCATAGCCCAAGAATGGATCATTGAATCATACGCCGCCGCAAAATCTAACGCAAGTGTATAAACTCTATCCCATTGCTTACAAAAGGATATTATTCTTGAAAGGAGGGTATGAGCAACAACCATGCTTAGACCCTTGCGGAACCCAATTTGATTCAGGCCTTGGTTACAAGACTCCAAATACTTTAATAAAACTAACTCAAAAACTTTACTAATCTGGCACGAAACAGTAATCGGCCTGTAATCAGAACATCGATTCGTATTCCCTCCTTTTTTTGAAAGGGGTGAAGTGGTAGCACGAGAAAAGCTAGTTGGAAGAACTCCAGAAGAAAGAATAGTAGTAAAAAGAGTAGCGAGGAGAAGGATTGCTTTGGGAGATGCCCATTTTATATGGTTTGAATGTATACCATCATGATCAAAAGAATGCTTACTTTTTAGAGCTTTAATTGCTACCGTTACATCTTCAACAGAAACAGATATTTTACTATTTGGGCGGGGCTTTGAAATTTCTTCCGATAATAAAGAGTCAAGCCGTGATTCAACTGCCGCATCACCGGATGAAAAAACATGATTATAATGAATTATCCAATCATCTAGTTTCAGAGAAGTATTAGAATCTGGTGAACAATTATTATTACGACGTCTGGAATTAACCAAACTCCAAAGCTCATTCTTATCACTAGTAATCCTTGAACCAATTTCATCATTTATAATTTCATTATGCAAACGCAACTCAGCCCGAAAAACACGTTTAGTTAATTTCATACCATCATAAAATGGTCCAGATCGCGGTTTTCCCGCGCAATTCCAAAGGTAACAAGCTTGAGATGCATTCTTTTGGCTTTGCTTTAAAATCGGGTTAAGGTTCCAACCTAAAACACGAGATCCACGACGGAAAGAATCAGTCTTAAATGCTTTATTAGCCCCGACTTTTAAACTATGAACAATTTCAAGGTAAAATAGATCAATATCAATTTGATCGACATCCTTCGAATAATTTACAATTATTTTAGCTAAAAGTGCATCTGATTCTTCATGATATATCCACATTTTTTCCCGATCCCAGATCATTTTATTTACAATTTGACTAGAACGATGGATAATTTCAAAAGATGGAATTTGAATATTTAAATGAAAAGAAAGGTAAAAATGGTCACTAATAGACATATCCAATCCAACATGAACAGGCTGTGGTAATAACGCTGCATTTGAAACAAGCACATGGTCTAGATTAGAGCAAGAACCAGAATTATGGACATACGTAAAATCCGCATCTTTTGAAACTATAGTAAAAACCGAAAACAAAGATAAAAGAGCGGAGGAACGGACATCAGAGATAGCAATGTTGCAGTTAAAATCCCCGCAAATAAGCCACTGGAAATCTGATGGAACTTTCGCCACAAATCGCGATAATTCTAAACATGCAAAACTGAAATCAAAATCCGAATCAATAGTATGATAATTTGTTGGTAAATAGCGCGAAAAAACGATAATCCCTGGGATTCGAACAGCAACAAAATAACGATTAACGGCAAACACTGAAACTGGAATATTCTCTCGAATAAAAATGCAAACGCCTCCAGATGGGCGTCCACCTGTAGATGTAGCTGGAGATATAAAACACATAAACTGCTGCGACAGGCTCGAAAGAAGACTAGTAGAGTGGTCCAGAAGGTGATGCTCTTGCAGACACAAAATATCCAGATCGCGCAGCATAGACTGCAATACATGTTGTTTATCACCAAAACCATTCAGATTCAGAGATATAATCTTTGCTCTTATCATTTTTTATTCTTTGCAACTTTTTCGGTTAACCGTTTGCACCGAAAGCTAAATCCAGTATGTTCATGAGATCCACAATGGAAGCAAATAGGTTCATTCTGGCAAGGGTTGTTCCTACAATGAGAGTGTCCACTACCAAGGCACTTGAGACAACGTTCCACGCTAGAGCAGCCCGACGATATATGCTCTAGCGACCCGCATTTGTAGCACATTCGCGGTAAAAACTTATAATCAGTAAGACGGAAATGTTCGTAGCCAATGTGAATCCCATGACGCAAATAATGAGACTTGGCCGTAGCCGAACGGAAGTATACACGATATGATTTCGAAACACCCATGCGCTGTATCTCTTCGATACCTTGTTTAGAAGCACACACACTCTCTGGATTGATCGGGAAGTCCACTCGTGATAATAAACCGACAATTCTCGACTTGCGGACCACAGTTTTACCGACCTTTTCATTCAAACAGGCTTTCAAGTTTTCGGCGTTTTGTCTTTTTGTATGAATAACCCATTTCTGTTGCTGGGATCCTGATTCCTTAGAAAGTAAAATCCGCACTATACCATCAGCTCCATCCAACGATTTCAGAAAAGCTTCACGCTTTAGGGGATCATCACAATCTTTTGGAGGTGAATCTACTTCAAGACCCACTGTTTCTGATTCGTTATTCAGCGGAGGCCAGGATTTATCATTGAGTTTTTCTTTATTTATACAGCTCAAAACCTCGCTCTGTACTCCGTCACAACACTCTTTCACCAAAGCAGGAGTATCTGCTACCTTACTTGTGAAGTAATCAAGTTTATCAATTATGCTAAAAAGATGCCGGTCCCAGGTTTGAATGGCACTGCTAAAGTGAGCATTTTGATCCGTATCTATCGCAGGTATCGCATCACTTGCAGTCATAACGAATTTCAGATTTGGTAAGCGGGGGTTACATCCTCAGAAATAAGGATGTCTAAAATATCCTGTGACAGGCTTTGCTTAGCAGAGGGGCCGCGACGTGCAAGGAGTTTATGCGTGGGGTTCAGTAGAGATGTTAGGTGGCTTCTAGCTTGATCAAGATGATCATTAGAATAGAAGTTTGCACATGAAGATATACAGGAGGCGGACGAAATTCCTGACTGTAGACAGTGCCGGAAAAAAACTTAAAACTGGTGAATAAACAAGAGTCTCTGAAGGAGGCGGGATCTGCGGGGAAGCAGGTTTATCAGCAAATTTCTCGCAGTAGTCAGAGCACTGATATATTATAATACTGTCTTTCTCAATACTCTGAAGAATTTCACAGCGGTTATGGCGACAATAGCTCTATTAGCTTCTCTAATAGCTTCTTTTCCCTACGTGGATAAGATGCACAAATTGTATTTTATTGGTGGTGGTTTTATTCGTTTTTGGTTTTAATTTGGTTTTTCATCTTGTTCTTGTGTTTCTCTTGTGCTGAAGACGCCTAGTTTGATACAGGCGAAATATCCACATTGTTTTAGTTTTTCATCTTTTTGTCTACTGCCCGCAGTCTCGTTAGTCGTCTTTTCGTTGAGTTTTTTTTTCTCTTTGTTAATTTTTTGTCATGGCTGGCCAGTTCAATTCTATTCAAACTCCGAATACGAAGGGTAAAAAATAAATAAATAACCGCTAATCAACAGGCCATAAAATTCTTCTAAACTATATAACAACAAGTACGCAAAGGCCTTCAATCAAACTCACCACAGAAATTAACACTTCATTCAATAAATAATAAATTAACACTTCACAAATTAACACTTCATTCAATAATTAATAAAAAAAAAAGAAAATAAAAAAAAAAAAAAATTAATTAAGCTTCAAGCGCAGCTTTATATAAATTATGAGAAAAAAGAGGTAATTTGGATAAAAATTTCTTTTGCTTTTTCTCCAAAACATCAACAGGGTTTTTTATTTTATATGTATTCATTAAAAATGTATTCAGATTTAGATTTAGAAAAGCGGCAAAGGAAGTTCGGCTTAAGATCTTTCAGAAGAGATACACGCCGTCTATAACTGTTCTATTTGAAAATATATGCGGTTTTCGTTAAAATAGAGTATTTACGGGTTTCAAAAACCTACTAAATTCCATTAAACTATACCTGAGCTTGAACTTGTTTCATTTTTTTGTTCTTTCTGACCCTTGCTTTCTTCTTTTCTCTGTTTACCTTCCGTTTTCTTGCTCTTAGAACTCGAGTCAACTTGCTGTTTATTCTGTCTATCTTTTAACTCTGATTCTCTTCTAACACTTCCATTTTTGAGTTTTGTTTGGGTTTCCTTCTTGTTCCATAGGGCTTCATTTTTAGCTTTGGGTTTTGTGCTGACATTTGGCGAATTGGATACAATCTCTTTGTCTTCAAGTGATGACATTTTTCGTCTCACTTTGGATATTTCTTGCCTAAACAGAATAAACGAATATTAAAAAGCCAAAAAGTAGCTTACGGGTTTCAATAATGAAAAAAAAGGGATTGTAAATACAAAGAGAATTTTTTTTAAGAAAAGGGTAAGAAATTGAAAAAAAAAAGAAAAAAAAGGGTCTAAGGCCAGTAGAAGGAAAAGAAATTGCGACAAACGTCGTATATTTGGCCTGTATAAAACAATTTTAGACAGGCGAAATATGCGTCGTTTTGTTCGTCTTTTCTTTTCATGCTACTGCAATGGACCCGTTGTTTTGTTCTTGCTATTTTTTTTTTTTTTTTTTTTTTTTATTATTATATTTTTTATATTCGGCTGGAAAACGTCACTCGTTTGGCCCCTTTAAAAATTGGCAGAACATTTCTTGGTTCCGTTTCGATTCCTTCTATCTTCTTTGGCTCCTAAACTTGTTTTTCTTTCCATTCCAAATACTTATTCTAACTAAACTGTTTTAGTTCCTCTGCGGCATAAGCCTCCGAAACAAGTTGAAGCATGTTAAGTGGCGATAGCACGTTATCCTGGGTTGTTTGTCACCTTAATTTTAGTTTTTCGGCTTTTTTGCTTTCTCTCTGTTAGGTATTTTTTTCATCTTCTTTGATGGTAAGTTAACCTCACTTTCTTGTCTATTATTTTTCTTTTTTCCTGTTCTCTTACCGTCTCCTTCCTTTATGAGTTGTATATGTTTCAAACCCTGCGTAGGTATAAGTTTTAAACACAGACATAAGTTGTCTTTTTTCTAAGCTAGAGACTATTTAGCCTTAGAGAACACCTTAAAAATGTCTATTATTGAATAATTTATTACTTATGAATAAGATTTATCTTTGGTGCATATACTTGTCACCCCTCAGAACTATAAACAGAATTCTGAGAAGCGTGTTATAAAAACAATTTCGAGTTTGTGTGTGTGGGCAGGGGGGGGGGGCAATAAAGGTGGCTTCAATCCACCATTTCTTAAGGATAGGTTCTTGACACCTGGAGCAGAGACCCCTCCCCCCAACCTTCCCTCCGGGGAGATGTTATGCATCCTTTTTTTTGTTTTGTCATTAATGCTATATTAGGCAAAAAATTCCCGCCAAATGCTAGGATAAAAAGAAAATGCATTCAGAAGTCATAGATTTTCTCTATATCAAAAATATTTTCAGGAGCCTGGAATCCAACACATACATCAAAGAGAAAGAAGAGGTGAAAAACAGAAAAAAGGGGAAGCAAAAAGGGGTGAACAAAAGGAGGTAAATAGAAAACCAACTCTTTTAAAAATCGTTAAAAGAATGTAAGATATTCAGGATAGGTAAATAAAAGAGCTTTCCTGTTTGAGTTGACCTTCCCCCATAAGCAAACACCTTTCCAATGGCTCTAATTATAACCATAAAAATTTCCAAGAGGAAGAAAATACATAAATGATAAACATTCCCCATTAATCAGAAATAAGCACTGTATTTTACTTTAGCCGTATCCAAGGGGGGGGGGGGTCTTTCTTTGACCCCTTCCCCTCCAATTTTTTTTTCCAATTTCTTAAAAATGTAATATAATGCATACTAAAAATAGTTAACGGGTTTTGAAAGCGTTTTTTGTCGAACACCCCCCTCCCCCGAACAAAACCTGGACACGCCTTTATCTGTATTTTAATTTCGTGTGTGGAAGTATATGGGTCTGAGACGTTCGCTTAGGATCATTTAAAAAGAGAGTAAAATTCCAAACTCCTTCATCCTTAAAACCGCACGCCTTATAACCTTAAAAGAAAGGAGAGATAAAATTTGCGTTCACCACTTCCAACCCCCACACTGAAGACATTTCCCCCAAATTTCATAACACCGACACCCTCGCTTAGCCTAAGCAGCAATCCCAATTTACTCTCCAATCCAGGCTATTACCGAGAGGTTTCGGAAAAGTTTAATCACCTTTATATTGGAGCACCTCCTAATACAGGTACTCAAACAAAAATAATTTCGTCTCTTTTTTAGTTAAGAGCGTATTTTCACATAATCTATTCCCCCTTTTTCTATTGCTACACTCGTTTTTGCTCATTTGTGATGCATCTTTGGATCCAGTCTTCTTTTGCTTGTGTAATTAAATTTTTTAACTCTATTTTTTAATCTAGTCTTTTACACAGCCTTATTTTTAGTAATCAATACTTCTCTTATAATCGCTATATTTTTAGCTTCTATTATTATTCTATTTACATCTTTCTATTAGTATTATCATCCTATTATCTCCTATTATTATTTTCAACACCTTTCAATGTTTATCTTATTCTTAATCTTGATGATTTTGACTTTTTGATTTCAAATGTTTTAATTTTTAAATTATTTGACTATGAATGTAAATTCAACTATTTTTATCGCTTGTGGTAATCATTTGGGATATAAGGAGAGAAAGGATGAGATATCTCGAACACGTTCTGCGGATGAAGGATGACAGATTGCCCAAGATTGTCCTTGTCGGCCAACCGTCTAGGGCCAAACGAAAAGCAAGTCATCCACGGTTGGGGTGGAAATATGTCATAAAGAAAGACTTAAAGGGAGTAGGGACTTCATGGGAAGGTGTAAGAGGAAGGCTTTGAATAGATTGGGATGGAGGAGGAGCGTATGTAGCTGCGTTGACCTCAAGTGGCTTGGTGCTGCAGTGAGCTTTTAGTAGTAGTAGTAGTAGTCATTTGTCAACAAAGTATTATCTTATCTCCCCCTCCCCCCTCTTCCGTTTTTGCCATTAATTGTGTAATTGTCTATAGTATTGTGTTATTATTTTAATTTATTTTTACGCGAAACTTTTGAATGTACAACCCCCATAATTCTTATTATTTTTTATTGACTATTTTTACGTTTGATATATTCCTTTTTTGATTAGTTTTAACATTTTTCTTGCTCTCTTTATTATTTCTGTTATTTTTTTTACTTTGACATAAGTCGCAAATTCGGCTATTAGAGCTCGTAACAGTCTTTTGAAAATGAAGATTATATTACATCCCGAGGTCATGATCAGACCGATATAAATTATCTTCAGTAAAGTGGAAATGCAGTGAGTTTTTAGTAGTTGTAGCAGTAGTAGAGTCACTTGTCAACAGAGTATTATCTTATTCCCCCCCCCCTCTCTCGTTTTTGCCATTAATTGTGTAATTGTCTATAGTATTGTGTTATTATTTTTACGTGAAACTTTTTAATGTACAATTCCCCTAATTCTTCTTATTTTTTTATTGGCTATTTTTACATTTGATATTTTCCTTTTTTGATTGGTTTCTAACATTTTTCTTGCTCTTTTTATTATTTCTGTTTTGTTTGTTTTTTTTTACTTTGGATAAGTCGCAAAGTCGGCTCTATTAGAGCTCGTCTTATTTTATCTTACATCTTGAGGTCATGACCAGGCCAATACAAATCATTTTCAGTAAAGTGGAAATAATAGCTCAGCCTTTAGAGGGTTTAGTGGAGCGATGACACTTGTTTGGGGTAGCCTCTGTTCACTTTAAATTTGATTAGATTATTCATTTTAATTTAAGTTTTGTTTTAGGTTTCATTTATGATCCAGGTTCAACTTCATTTGCAGTGAGGTATTTTAAATGAGTGACCGAGTGAGGTCGCAGTGAGTAAGGTAAATCTCAACCACTTGTGGGGAGTGAAGTCCTATGGTTAAGTCAAACTATAATAATCCAAAGTTGGGTGTATCGTAAAATAAGAATATAAATTGTAACTAAAAAGTAAAGAAATACGTAGATGATAAATCCAAAATAAAAATAAATATTTTCAAATAATTTTAAATAATTAAACAATTTTCCTTTAAATAATTCTTTAATATAAATAATTCTTTAATAATTAATATAACTAAATATTAAATAATATCAAATAGTTAAATTTTTAAATATTAAATTAAATAAAATAATTAAATGATTACGTTAAATGATTAAATAGTTTTAAATAATTTAAAAATTAAAAATGAAAATTAAACATAATAAATGATGTTAACCAATTTGTTTCTTGTGATTCCCAACTTAATCACTTGCAATTTATTTAAATTATTGCATTAACTAATTAAAGTTTTAAATAATTAAATATAAATACCTAAAAATAAAATTAAACATAATAAATGAAGTAAGCCTCTTTGCTTCTTACGATTCCCAACTTAATCTCTTGCAGCGTATCCTCATTTGACTGAAGTATAACATTAACTACAAAAGGAATTGAAAAACTAATACCTAATAAGTTTTAGCCTCTTATTTCTTGCCATGCCCTGTTTAATGCCTTGCACCTTATCCTGGGCGTCCATCAATTCCGATATTCTTTCTGTCAAGTCTATTCTATCATCATTTTTGTTCAATATAACATCAATTTCTTCCATTTTGGCATGATCCAAATTCTTTGGTGAACTGTTTGGCGTATTACTTGGCGATTTTCCAATTTCTTTTGGAGATTTTCCAACTTCTTTTGGCAATTTTCCAGCCTCTTTATCGGGGTAAAGTTCTCTTTTTGCTTGCCTTATCAATACTGTGCCATGTTCTTTAAGTTTATGGGCAATTTTAAAGTAAGGTGAATTATCATCATTATAAAGCATGCAATTATCAACTATTAAATGAAAATCAGTTGACAAATCAGATAAAGTTCGATATTGATGATCTTCCAACTTTTTTCTCATCGTTGAAAAGTCCATCGGTTTCACAATAACTTCATAATAATCAGGTACCTCTCGATGATCTACAGGCTCAGCAAAGATGTCGCTCGTATCTTTTTCCTGGAGCATATCCAAAAGACGGCGCATATAAAAGAACTCAGGGGCAAGGGCTAATTCAAATTCTTTCTCTTTTATTCTTATGAGTTCCTTTTTTGTTTTTTCTCTTTTTCGTACAAGCTCACATAAAAGCCTTGCCTTCTCCAAATCCTGGCGCAAACGTTGCCAGTACCGTAACTCTTCCAGTATCTCGTCTTTCTAATAGAAAGAAAAGTGAGTTATATTAAATAATTATAAATGTTCGAAAATGAAATACATTAAAATGAAGACTAATTGTAGTAAGATAAAACAAAATAATATATTAAAACAAGTAAATATGGAAAAACTGCAAATAAATATGAAGAACCGATATTAGAAGGATTACCTTTTAAAGAGTTAACCCTCAAAGAATTTCCTTTAAATAAACGATGCTGTGAACTTTTGTTTTAAAAAATTAAATAATAATTAAGCAAACTAATAAATAAAAAAAATTTTATCAGATAAAAAAATGAAAACATTTAAACCATAAAATGAAATAAATGTAATCTAAGGATATATTAAAAGAATCAGCTGCCAATGAACAATTAGACAAAATAAGTGACTAAAGAAAAAAGAATAAGAGGTATATTCTGTCAAGTTATTTATAATATACAAAACAAATAGTTTACATTGAAGATCCGCGGTCACCACCACTACAGAAACCATTAGAAGGGATGATTATATCGATCATATACACTGTATAAAATAGGGATGAAAACACTTCTGAACGTTAGGCCACTTTTAAAGAAGGAAAAAAAGTCGCAGCTCAACGTTTTACTAAACGTTTTACAACGTTTTACAATTTTCCTCAATTCCTTGCTATACAATACATTTTTGGTCCTTATTGGGCCAAGATATTATAATTGGGCCAATATAAACAAATTATGAGCTAGTGATTATGCTTACGGTATCCCGTTACGACTCCCTTATCATATTATTTTATTTAATTTTGTTCAATGAAAACGCCATTAAAAGGTATTTCCAATGGAAATATTCCAAATAAAGGTATTTTCCAAATTTTAAGAAGAAAATATAGGAGGACACGTGTCCCTCCCAATTGATACCACTGTCCTTATTTAAACTTCTAAATAAACTCAAATGTCCAAGGACATATTTTCTCCCAGCTCAGTCAACACTCAGGGTCATTTACAAATAATAAAACAATACTCCTTTCTGCAAAGGCAAATGGCTTGCCTCGTGGGAAGAAAGGAGGGATTTGCCTGTGATTTGCTAGGTGCAACATTTCCAATACCAGCAATGAGGATCGTTTTTCTAATAGACCTCAGCCTTGTCTTCTTAGCCTTGATCTTGACCGTTATTCTGGACCTTGTCTCCCCCGCTTAGGCTACCCGGCCGTCCTGACCAATTCATGCTATTACTAAAATATTTCAAAGGAGATTTAACCCGTTTATTGCGGAACACTTCAACAAATATTAGTATTTTTCCTTAAATAAGCGTGGATTTTGCGTTCCTTTTTTTACTTTTATGTATTGTTCACCCCCACTAAATCTTTCGTATTCCAAATTTTAAATAGCTTTGGGTTTCGTTTTTTTCTAAACTTCTCGCTGTTTATCATTTATTTGTTTGCGTTTTATTATTCTCCTTTACTGAACCTATACCAATGCTTATGTGTTTTTTTATATTCTTTGACTTGGAGCACAAATTTTAGATTATTAGCTTGTGACGGTCAATAAAGCATAAACTTTTCTTAATATAAATAGTTGACAAACAGACCGAAAAAAATCACCCACATATAAAATAAATGAGCAAAATCAAATCTATAAGTAAGGTAAAAAAAAAAAAAAAAAAAAACAAGGTAAAGAATACAGCATTGGACTTTACAGTCCCTACCGGCGGTGCTAAACTCCGTTTCTTAGCCCTTCAGTCAGGAAGTGCGATAGGGGATTGGGGGACAACCATCCTGTGCTTTCGCACACCCTTCCTGCTTACCTTCCCCAGATTTCTCCAGGTACCCATTTAAAGCTGGGTCGACTCTAGCTGAGTTTACAGTCACGCCACTGACCCCCGTCCCAAACCAAATAATTGGGTACACTATAAGTGAACAGAAATATTCCTAAGATCAAACTTCTAAAGAAATTATCCCAAGTCACTAAAAAGAAAAAAAAAATCCCACATGCACGAATAGCATAATATGGAAGTTATCAATCAAACTTACCAAATAAATGTGCCAACACTGCCAGAATTTCACTCATACATGATTAGAACTGGCTTGACAACACACGTGGATTTTTAGTAATTACTTTGTTTTCAGTAATCAATTATAATCAGTAATTATCAGATTATTAGCAGTAACTATCAGTAATGATCAGATTTTCAGTAATTAAGAAAATTACCTTATTTCTTCCTTCTCTTTTATCATCTGCCTTCTTCGATGGGTGTGTTTGCAGTCTCCTAATTAATGGTACTCCATTCCTTGACTGTCTTTTCAGGGTCCAGTATGCAATTAGTCTAAGGATAAATGAATTGCGACCCTGTGCTGCAATAAGACTGGCAATGTGTCGCACCTTTTCCGGTGGAATAGTTGGCACCGACACTATACGTGGCGCTGTACGTTTCTCCTCCAATATTTTTCGTGCAAAGCGAATTCGCTTTCGGAAAGCGGCACGTGCCTCTACTTTTGACGGGTCAGCCCCTTCTCCCATGTCCAGCATATATTTCTGAAATAAAATCGAAAGTATTTCACAATTATTATAAGTTTTCAGGATATAAGTTAGTTCAAAATAATTTACGTTGAAAAAAACAATTAGGAACGACACTATACCTGGTGCTGTTCGCTTCTCCTAAAATATTTTTGACAGGACTGACAGGTCAGCCCTTTCTCCCATGTTCTTCATACATTTGTTAAATAAAACCGAATGTATTCCAAAATTATTCTAAGTTTTATGAATACGTACGATTTTGTTCGACGAAACTGCTAATTTTGGTTTAGAATAATTTAAGTTGAAAAAATAATTAAGAAACGACATTATACGTGGTGCTATTCGCTTCTCTTCTAGTATTTTTTGTGCAAAGCGAATCTACTTTCGGAAGGCGATACGAGGCTCTAATTTTACAGGTCAACCCTTTCTCCAATGTCCTGCATATATTTCTGAAATAAAATCAAAAGTATTTTGCAATTATTGTAAGTTTTATGAATATGTAAAATTTTGCTTATTGAATTTCCCAATTTTGGCTTAAAATAAATTACGTTGAAAAAACAATTAACGTTTGATTTCCTCATTTCCTCCGAAGCGAAAATAAAAGAAAATGGCGAAGATATTTGAAACATCGCCCCCTCCCGAAACACGCTCAGTTCACTAACAAGAGAGGAAAAAATAAATAAATAAACTTGACTTTTAGCCTACAATAGATACTACTTCTACTACTAATAACAACTCACCGCAGCACCGAGCCGACTGAGGCCAACACAGCTACACACGCTCCTCCTCCATCCCTATCTATTCAAAGCCTCCCTCTTTGCACCCTCCCAGGAAGGTCCCATTTCCTTTAAATCTTTTTTATGACATCCTCCCACCCCAGACGAGGACGACCTGCTTTCCGTTTAGCCCTAGACAGTTGGCCGGAAAGGACAATCTTCGGCAATCCGTCATCGTTCATCCGCAGAAAGTTCCCTAGCCATCTCGACCTTTTTTCCGTTATAGCCCTAGAAAGTGGGATTCAACCACATTTTACGTACAGCCTACTGTTTGAAAGCCGGGTATCCCGAAAAATCCGTAGGCAATTTCTCTGGAAAACATCTAGTAAATCTTCATCCGGTTTGCGGACCGCCAGTGCTACTGTCATTATGATATTATACGAAATTATACTCATCTAATAGGAAATTTCCTGAATACAGCAATCAAAACATAACCTAAGCGAATATTTCGGGACGTAATTGACAGCCTTCTTCAGCAAATATACCACATACACGAAAAAAACTGTAAAAATCTAACTCACTAAAGTATCTTTGACAAAATAATGTAAACCACAGAAAATAAAAACAAAATGAACCTGACCTTATCTTCACTTCCTCCTAAAGATCCAGCCAATATTTGACTGAGGTTTCTCTGATCAATATATTCCAACTGTATTTCAAAAGATAATTTTACTTGCTGCTGGATTTAGAGCTTTTTACATCCTTTTATTCATGTATCGAGATGCGAAAAGCCTGTTGGCAATTTTTTGGGGAATATTTTTCAAATGAAGTTAGAATTCATTGTCATTACACCTAAGCGGAAGAGTAAGTTTCATACTCAATTAGTGATAACGTCCAAGTCAAAACATTCCTTTTTACACAGAGTATTAGTTTGTGGAATGAGGTGGATAGTGAAGTTAAAGAACAATAAGGATCAGGGTCGTATCCAGGATTTTTTCGGGGGGGGGGGACAAAAAGACTTTAAAAACACATCAAAAATTTGTGCATATTCATTTTTATTACGTTTTTACCAATCGGACAAGTATTTCGGGAGGCGGAAATCAAACCCCCTACCCCCCCCCCCTTGATACGGCCTTGATAATGATTTGAATAATTTTAAATATTGCTTAAAGGATAAATTATATACTAAATATAGTATTAAATTGAAAAAAAGTTATAAATATATAAAAAGCTATGAATATTTTCTTTGTAGTTGAGGAATTGGAAGATTGGTATTTGGTGGTTTATATTGTAATTAATTGGGCCACTCCACTGTTAGTTAATTAGTGGGTTAAATTAAATTTTGGATGAGGATATATTTGTTTTTCCATGTTTACTGGACTGCCTCGTTGGACAGCCTTTTGTCAGGTTCTTGGTCAAAAGAGTCTTATGTTGTTAAATACACCTTGTTCAAACATCTTGTTCAATAAATCAATAAATATCTGGCACAATTAAAGCCGAGATATTCACTTCGTTGTGTTTTGATCATTGTCTCATGATCATGTTTTGATCACTGATCAGAGTCACTCAATATATACAAGATTCCATAACTGAGATACGGACAAGGTGAACAAACTAACTGATTCCTTTTTATATGTTCCTTCCAAATATACTGATCAATTCACCCCCCCAAATGTGTCCCCCTCCCTACCGGATAGCCCACATATACCTCTAATATTTAATTTGATTTTGTTACATTAATGCAGTCATATCTTTCGGCCCCTACGTTAAACCGGTTATCTTCCCAGTTTGCAATTTATCTCCGTATACGATTGAGTGCGTAATTTACCAAAATATTATTGGAAATGATTTTAAAGGTGTATAACAATAGAAATAAACATGATAATCTAATTAGTAGAAACATCCTGGATGTTATAAACTAACCATTTCATTGTTTTAATATTTTCTATTATTCTTTAAATATTTCTTAGGCTATTTTTAGGACCTTCAGAGGTGGGGGTTGCTTTTGCGAGTGAATTGGTCATCATATTGAAAAGAGAATAAATACACAAAGGAAAGCATTAGTATATTCACCTTTTCCCTATACCAGTTATACAACCCGGCATCAATTGATCAAATCACATACTGTCTATATTTTGTATTATGAAAAGGCAACATAGCCTTCATCATTATATAC